>JXOR01000599.1:0-72687 GCA_001014335.1 Coboldia fuscipes
TTCAAATCACAAGCAAATTCAATGGACACATTAAATGATTTACCGACTCGGGCGACACACAGAATTTAATACGATGAATGTTCTAGTTTNATGCCTCATACTGGATGTATCACTTCTGGTGTGATATTCATGGATTCAATTCTGCCGTTACGGTTCTCTCTGAGAACAGTCAATTTGTGAATTTCAAATCACAAGCAAATTCAATGGACACATTAAATGATTTACCGACTCGGTCGACACACAGAATTTAATACGATGAATGTTCTAGTTTAAAACTAGAATGTCATATCCACTCAAATTAATTCATACAAAATGTACACCTTATTCGAGTCGCCAAACGCCACCAAAACCTGTGGAAAGCGACTAGTGGTTGTAATGGTGTATAAATATATGGACCACCATCAACATTTACGACTATAATAGCATCGGATGTCCATTTAAATCGATTTGAATCTGATTCTCGCTCCCGAGGTAGACTCACGCCTCCATTGAATTTAATTCACGCCGAATTGCTTTCAATTGGAGCATCTTCCGATTCTCAAAAGTTTCTATTTGATTCTTCGGACTAGATTAGCGTAGATTGTTTGTTATTATTTTGATTTTGTATGAAATTTTTGTTCGGAGCGTAACGCTAGGATTTATCGGATACTTCCTGACCTGGTCAGACCTGGTTACTAACTAGGCGAATACCTGGATACGATCACAAATGACACCTTAGAATCCTGTAATCAACGGTCTATCCCGATATTTAATATTATATTGTGAAATTGCCTGAATTGCATAAACGCATTGAACGCCCAGTATACTGATACGAGGTGGAAAAAATTCATTGAAAAAAATTCTTCGTATATATATTTCATTGAGAACAAATGAGAGGTAAAGGCATATATCGATTCGAAATAATATATTGCCTTTTTCCATCANTATATTGTGAAATTGCCTGAATTGTAAAGAGAAGTAAAAACCATTTATTCCAAAAGACTGTTGTAGGTATGCTAATAAGATAAATTATCTATCTTCGTCTAATATTAATGTTGATATTTCAGATACCAAGCAAGAGTTATTCAAAATATAATATCCGTGTTATTTGTTATTTCAAACAGTCACTGGTGCCGATATCATATAATTGAATTTAATTCGATGCTAGGGCGAAAGGCCTTAGTAATCCAATTACAATTATGATTAGAATTTCAAGAAATGCATTGTTACGAGTTTCTCATATATCGAGGAAGCTAATAGTTCGCCAATCATCTAATTCACCTCTTCTGAAGTACAATATAAACGAGGAACTGGAGAATTTGTACAACCGGCATAAAGACAAGATTATTCACAGTTCATACATTGACTCGACCAAACTGAAATTAGGCTATCGTCGTAACAAGATCCTTGAAGATGTCATTAGTCACAGAGAACTAAAAATGAGGGAGGAGTACGCTAAAGTCCAGCCATTTCCAGTGGCCCTAAGCTATTTGAATGAAGATAAAGAAACTATTACGGAAATAAAAGACGACTATAAATTTGATCCTTTCAAACACCAAGGTGATAAGAAAGGAAAGATTTTTCTAGATAAATTCGTTCAAAATGAATTGCAAGTATCTAAACCCAATGATACGTCTTGGATGAAGGATTATGAATTCTACGATGACAATGAAGAAGATGAATATTCATCTAAATCTGTCTATGGCACAGAAGGTTCAATTGACTCTTCAATACATCATAACAGATGGTCTTAATATATTTTATTTCCAGATCCATCAATACCTGTATCCAAAGTGCCGTGTCACGGATGTGGTGCTCTCTTACAGTGTGCGAGCAGTGGTTTGCCTGGATACTTACCTAGTGAATTATTTAAAAAAAGAACAAAAAAAGAATTGTCGACAATAGTTTGTCAGAGATGTCATTTTTTGAAGACCTACAACACCGCAATAAACTTAACTGTTACTCCTGAAGAATACATAAAAATGATATCATCAATTCAGGATAAATACGCATTAGCCATATTGATGGTGGACCTGTTAGATTTCCCATGCTCTATTTGGCCAGGAATCGCTGATATTTTAGGAGACAAGAGACCAATCATAGTCGTTGGCAATAAGGTTGATTTATTACCCAAAGATTGTCCAGGATATTTAGAAAATGTGAAAAAGTCATTATTGTCATCACTGGAAAAACAAGGAATAAATCAAATGAATGTAAAGCACGTCCATTTGCTATCAGCTCAAACTGGTTATGGAGTAGAAGAGTTAATAACAAAACTACAAAATATTTGGCATTATAAAGGAGACGTATACGTTGTAGGATGCACAAATGTGGGTAAGAGTACGCTGTTCAATGCGTTATTACGTTCGGACTATTGCAAAGTTAAAGCCAAAAGTTTAGTTCATAAAGCAACTGCATCCATGTGGCCTGGAACTACATTACAATTATTAAAATTTCCTATTATGAGGCCTTCTGGTATGTAAACTGATGTAACAAGTCATTATACATTTATTAACTTATATCCGATTATAGATTCCAAAATCTTTATGAGAACACAAAGACTCATAGCAGAAAGATCATTGAGACAAAGTGAAACGAAACAACGATTAGAGTTAGCAAATGAAACCGGCAAGGCAAAACATATTAAATTAATTGGGCATATTGGTAAACAAGTCAATGTAATTTCAAATTTTTAAAACTAAATCATGCTTTTATCAGGTGAAACGTTTTCGGAAGATCAAGACGAGGTAACGGATCCTTTTTCAATGGGTGGGGGTCTTCCTAAAATCCTGTCATTAAATGAAAACTCGGATGAATTACGTACTAGTAAATGGTGCTATGATACGCCTGGTGTGATGCATCCAGAACAAATTTTAAGTCTTTTAACAACTGAAGAGCTGTTGAAAGTAATTCCGAGTGGTATTGTTCGCCCAAGAACTTATTTCATGAAACCGAATACATCACTTTTGCTAGCTGGATTAGGAAGATTAGATTTTATTGATGGCAGTGATTGTTGTCGGTTCATAATGTTTGCCAGCAATCAATTACCAGTGGTCGTTTGTAATACCTCAGATGCTGATGAAATTTATTCAGAGTTTTTAGGTACCGAATTACTAGCAGTTCCCTGCGGAGACGAAGATAGACTGAAATCATGGCCAAGATTGAAATCATCTGATGAACTTCGTTTAAGTTACACAAATGATCATCATACACCATGTGATGTAGTATTGTCATCTGCTGGTTGGGTGGCACCACAATTTTCAAGCAGTTGTGAAATTTTAGTTAGGGCATGGACACCAGATGCTAGAGGAATTTATATAAGATCACCTTCTTTAATTCCATTTAGCATTAATTTAAGGGGAAAACGAATTAGAGGATCTGTAGCATATAAAATTGGTAATGCATTCGTTAGGAATTAAATGTTTTATATTTATAATGAGAAAGTGATAGCAATAAGTATTTAAAATAAAAAAAAAATAATAAAAAATTCTAATCTTGTTTGGCTCCAACGGTATTAAAAAGCTTATCCTTAATGAACTGAGCCATTAGACCATGAATCAATTCAATTGAAGCACGGCTACAATCACGAGTTGCTTTTGTCAGTTTATCTTCTGTACGTCGTTCAATATGGTCAACACCGCGACCAAGACTGGCTTCACTTTGCTCCAATTTTTCAGACAAATCAAATATTTGACCAGTTGTATATTCAGTGTTAGTCAACAATCCTGAACTACCTAAAGTGCTGACCCAATATTTATTCCAGAGAGAGTCAAGTAGTTTCTTATCTAAAGATGACTTGAAATAGGAAACATCTAATGGATAGTACTGCTTACAGTGAACTCCAAAATCTTCAATTTTATTTAAGGGAATCGTTTGATATTCTGACGGTTCCTCATTAGGTGGTTTGTAACCTTTAAATAAAATAATACTGATATAATAACTGGCTATTATTTAAGTATAAAAAATAGTAATTCACCTTTGGGATAAGTTCTAAATGCACCCAAACAAACTTTTCCAGCAGACACTGTGCGTACTGGATCAATGACAATAGCAACAAATGGCTCTTGGTACGATTGATTAGTCATTTGGGTGTTTACATCAATACCAGACAACCAGCAACCATATCCAGGATGACTGTGATACCAACCTATTGCATTTTCAAGACGGCCAACTTCTTTAGCAGCCTCAATGTATGCTGCCATATACTCATAAGCTTGTGCTTGGGCATTTACACGTGTTTCTGTTCCTTCAACTGGCAAAGCAAAGGAGTCCATAACAATCTAGAAGAGCAAATGATTTTAAAGTAAGACAATTTCAGTTCATAACTACAACATTGTAGTTACCATGGTGTTGTCTTCGACTTTTCCCAAGAGCAATCCCATTATCTCCAAGTTACCACCTGATCGCGCATGCATTACCATCTTCAACAGAGCTAATGCGGAAATCTTAATGTCTTTGAAGTAATGGGGGTCCTTTTCCCATGGTTTAGCTGCCTGAATTTGTGTTTGCTGTTGGGCATCGTGTTTAAATATTTCATCACCGGATGGCAACGTTTCGATGTTGTTCTCCATTTCCCAAGTCTTCTGTGCCATTTCACCATTCTTGGCACTCATTTTTGCATCTAATTTATGTCCGAATCTGGCTAAACACTTAATTATTGTTCACTTCACAAAAACACCTTCAACTTATTTGCTGCAACTTATTTTTATGTAATTTTTCCGTTTATTCCGGCTGTCCGCATCAAAACAAACGTTGTTTTCTTTGTGCTCCGTTTCAGTCACCTGATTCTGTCAAATTTGTTTTATTGAAGGAAAAAAGAAAACTTTTGACTGTTTTTCTTTCTTCGCACCGTTCGTGAAAGGAAATGAAAAAAATTGTGGAATTTTTTTAAAAAATATCGTCGTAAATAAGTCGTAAAGATAGTTTAGTTAACAAATTAATTGAATTCATTAAGTGCATTGATGTGTTTACATAAATTTACTGGTGTCCAATCATGTCTCACACCGTAAGTGATTGTTATCATTTTCATCATTTGCTATTTGTTACCGGCATTCCATTAATATTATTTTTATCTGTAGCTAATGGAACCCGATGATATCCTCAGGGATTATATACTGAGCCCAAAAGTATCAATTCATGATCCGGATTTGCAAATAATACCCCGAGTTCCGAATCCTCGAAGTGTTATCACAATTCCCGATAATGTCATTAGCACAACAATTCGACCAATTCGGGATCCACTTACAAATCAAATCATAGATTTTGAGGAAGTGACCCGGGAAAATGCAGAAAGTACTGCAAAGAACTCTATGTCCCTGCAACGAAAGCCAGATATACCGTCTCATGCGACTAGAGGTTCAGCTTCCAATTATCCGTTCTGGCCCGGAGGTTTCGATATGAAATCCGATGAACAGGTCAATGAACATATTTCTGATGAGTTATCGATGATGGACCGTCATTCCTTTAATAGAAATGAGTTTTTGAATACTCCACCCGGATTTGACAATGGATTAGATTTTGGTGGTAACAATTATAAAGAAATGGCATTCATGGAAACAGTTGATTTGATTGCTTCTGCTGAAGCTTTCGATGCTGAAAATATAAATCTAACAGTGTTTGAAAAGATCCCTGAAGAAAGGATAATCGAGGAAATGCGTGCCAAATGCAATGAATCTAGTAAGACATCTGATGAACTATTAGATACCAAATTTGTGGGTGAAACTGTACTGGACATCTCGAAGACTGAAGGCGCTCTAGAAAAAAGTCTAAAGTGGGCAGAAAAGATAGATATCTCGCAACCAGTTAATGATTTTGAAGTAAGAGTTCCGGAACCTGCCCACACTTACGATTTTGAATTGGATACCTTCCAAAAACAAGCGATACTGAAGTTAGAGGAACATTGTCATGTATTTGTTGCTGCCCATACATCGGCTGGTAAAACAGTAGTCGCTGAGTATGCCATAGCTTTATCACAAAGACATATGACTCGATCTATTTACACTTCACCAATTAAAGCGCTTTCTAATCAAAAATATCGTGACTTTAAAAAGACTTTTAAAGACGTTGGTCTAATAACTGGTGATATACAGATAGATCCCACATCATCGTGCCTTATTATGACAACCGAGATTCTGAAATCAATGCTTTACGGTGGCAGTGATGTAATCCGTGACCTGGAATACGTAATTTTTGATGAAGTACATTACATTAATGACGCCGATCGGGGTCATGTCTGGGAAGAAGTACTGATTCTACTTCCTGATCATGTCAACATTGTGATGTTAAGTGCCACTGTTCCGAATACATTAGAGTTTGCTAACTGGGTTGGTGAAACGAAACGTCGGAAAGTATATGTTGTGAGCACATTAAAACGTCCTGTACCACTAATGCATTACCTGTACACAGGTACTGGTGGTAAAAGCAAAAATGACAATTTCCTTATCGTGAACGATGCTGGTGAATTCTTAATGAAAGGATATAAAGAAGCAGCAGCTTCAAGAGATACAAATTCTAAAGATGGTAATAAAGCAAAAATGATTCATGTACCTGGGAAAATGAATCCAAGACAAGAACAAACAATGTGGGAAGGTTTAATTGACTATCTTAAACGTAATGATAAATTACCTGTGGTGGCGTTTACATTATCCCGTAATCGATGTGATAGGAATATGAATGCCTTAAAGTCATGCGATTTATGTACAGCAAAAGAGAGCAACCTAATTCATCTGTTCTTTAATCAATGTCTGCAAAAACTGAAACCACCAGATCGTCAACTGCCCCAAGTGTTAACATTACAGGATTCATTAAAAAGAGGTATTGGTGTTCATCACAGTGGCATATTGCCGGTGCTGAAAGAAATTGTCGAAATGCTATTTCAGGAAAATCTTGTAAAATTATTATTTGCAACGGAAACATTTGCGATGGGTGTTAATATGCCGGCAAGAACGGTTATATTTGATTCACATATTAAATATGATGGACAGAAGTCGCGTGTACTCCAACCAGCCGAATATACACAAATGGCGGGAAGAGCGGGTCGACGTGGTAAAGATAAAAATGGTACGGTGATTTTATTATGTAAAGGAAATATTCCAAGCGAACAGGAGTTGCGTTCAATGATTCTAGGCAAACCAATGCGATTAGAATCCAGATTTCGTCTTACATATGCTACCATACTGAATCTATTACGCGTTGAAAGTTCACAGGTGTCTGTTGAAGATATGATATCGCATAGCTTTTTGGAATTTGATACACAAAAGAAAGTCCCTGAAAATCGGGACGAGTTAAAACGGGTCGAAGAGCAACTCCAGTCGATGAGTGCACTTGGTCCACATCTAAAGGATTTGTGCCGCTTTTATGATTGTGCTTGCAATTTCTTGAGAATATGGAATCGAATTGCTGTATACTATTTCAAATATTCAAATTGGTATTGACTTCTAATTCAATGTAATTCCTTTTAGATTGAACTTTTGACCCAAAGTAGAGTAATAAAGGAATTGAAACCTGGTCGAGTTCTGATAGTATCTCAGGATAAACATTACAGTAAGTTAGGAGCTCTGCTAACAATTACAAGCAATCACGGCAAAGAACCAACATATAAAGTACTTGTATTGGATCATGCCCAACGAAATAATGAGGGTGATGTAAGGATATTAATATCATGTAGTATCAACTTATTACTATTTGTTACATTTTTTAATAATAACTAGGAGGCTGCAGGCAACTTCAGAGGCGATTTATGGAATTCAATGTTAGCTTTATCGGCTAATTATAAACATTTTGAGCCATTAGGTATTGGAGGTCATACTATTTTAACTCTTAAGGCATCAAATATTCTCGCAATTACTAAATCGTCAGTTAAAGTTGAAGCGGACAAGATTATCCAGAATTGGGAACAACGTCAAATACCCCGATTTCGGTAGAATTAAATAGTTGTTATTTTTTTAATACAATTGTTAAAGATTAATATCTTTTAGGGATACACCACCAGGTCCAAGTTGTGTTAAGAGTGTCGGTGAACTTACCGCATTGAATGACTTGTATAAAAAGAAACCGAAAAGTGTGGACATCATAAGTGTCACGCAAGATGTAACAATGAAGAAGGATGTAGACATTTTTGATTATATACATCAGCTGAATGCAGCTAAAAGGGAATTAGATGAAATAGTACCCGTAACTAAGACGGCTAATTTCAAAAGTGATTTTGGTATAGTCTTTGATCGTAAAGAGATGGAACGAAAGAGGAATGAATTACAATATAAAGTGTCGAAAGAAAGCTTATCGCTTTATCCTGATTATCAGAACAAACTAGGTGTGCTGCAAAGGCTTAAATACATTAACGAACAGAATGAGGGTATGATATTGGGAAATGTTTTAAATTACATAATGCTAATAATTAAATGTTAATTTCTAGTAACCATGAAAGGAAGAGTTGCTTGCGAAATGGGTTCCAACGAATTAATGATTACCGAATTAGTACTTCATAATGTGTTCACCGAATTGCCCCCAGCTGAAATAGCTGCACTCTTATCATGTTTAGTATTTGAAGCCAAAACAGAAACGGAACCAGAAATAAAGGAATCATTGAAAAAGGTATACGTATTCATGTTTTTTATAATTATTGCTAATAATCAGTTATGTTTTAGTGTATCGACATCATTATGGATGTTGATGAGCAAATCAGTAATGTTGAAAGGGAATGTAATGTTACTAGTCAAGATGATGCATTAGCTAAAGATCGACTAAATTTCGGATTAGTAGAAGTAGTATATGAATGGGCCAATAACAAGGTATGTCAAGCGATCAAAGGAATGTACACATACAAGACTCTAAAAACACATATTTCATTTATAGCCATTTGCTGAAATCATGAAACTAACCGATATTCAAGAAGGAATAATTGTTCGGTGTATCCAACAACTGTACGAAACATTAAGGGACGTTAAAGATGCGGCCAGAATTATTGGTAATCCGGCGCTGCATAGTAAAATGGAGGAAGCATCGAACGCAATTAAACGTGATATTGTATTTGCTCCTAGTCTTTACACTCAGACAACAAAGTAACGTGAGATTGAAATGAACCATCAGTTTGAAATTTAATAGCACATAAGTTTCTTTTTTTATTTCCTATTAATTAAATGTAATTATAAGTTGTTACTATCAAAACCACATGAACATATTTACTTAAAAAAGAGCTAAACGGTTAAATAATTTTATTAAAGGGTTCTTTGCTCAGTTAAATTCCCTGATTGATGAGCGTTTGTATCGTCGCTGATCAAACTCCATTGTCCTTCAATGTTTTCACGCCATAAACTGATTTTGTTATCACCACCAGCAACAGACAAAATATTTCCGGTAATTGACCAGCTCACATTCCAAACAACGTCATCGAATGTATTTAATATTTGTGAGGTCCATGTAATCATATCATCACTTGACCAAATTATAACACGTCTGTCCTGCGAACAGCTGGCAATTTGTGAACGTGGAAGTCCAATGGTTGGGGCCCAGGCGACATCGCGAACCCAATCTGAATGATAATCGAGCCGGTTCTCTTCGACCCATCGATCACCGTCTTCTTTCCAAATTTTTACAGAATTATCGCAACCACCGGAAACTAATCGTTTGATACCAAATTGTCCTTTTGTTGGACGTTGATCGAATGCCGGTTCTGGTGTGGTTGCTGGACACCAACTGACTGCGTTACAACCAATGGTATGAGCATTTGGTATTTTCTTTACATCCCATGTTTGGTTTTCAATGTTACACGTCAATATCGAGATTGAGCCATCGGAACTGCCGCAAGCTAGAATCAGTCCATACTCAGCTGGAGCGAATTGTACGGAGTTTACAGACGAATCATGATTGCTGAACTCGTCCCATTTGGTCCACTCGCCACTTTCTCGCCAGATTATTACCTTACGGTCGTAAGAACAAGAGGCCAAGATGTTACCAAACCGAGGATGAGCCCAGGCGACCTGCCAAACGGGACCGCCGTGCCCCTTCAGATCGGCAGCTAATGATTGACCTCCATTTTTGATGTCGAAGATTTTCACGGAGTTGTCTGAGGAACAAGTAGCCAGCCTCAACCCATAATAGTCCACCTCAGCACCGTGGATCATGTCCTCATGACCGGTGTCGATTGTGTTCAATACGCTCACCATATTGATTTTTTTTGTATCACAATTAATTTATAGTTATTATTTGAAGCCACCAAACCTATTTGTTACAAATTATAAGCAAAAACTATGAGAATAAATGGAATTAATATTAAAAAAACCAATTCGGTTCGCACAAAAACACACAATTTTTGACAAATGACGTGGATCGGTGCGGCAGAGGTATTATTGACATCTATATCGGTACTGAAGTGGAATAAATTCAATTTGAATCAAAACTGTCGTACAAATTGTTACAATTTAATTACCTCGGAGACATAGTACTCAAAGTTATAATCAAAATTAAAGAGAGATAGGAAGAAAGAGAATCATTAGTTTTGAAACCTGTGTGAAATAAAACGTAATAAATTATTAATTGTCTTTGTCGGTGACACTACAATATACATCAGGAACCGTTGATCCCTCAAGATTTAAAACTTCCAACGAAATATAGATCCTGATGGAATTAATCGATTTAAACAATTGACGATTAAATGTACGGCAGAAAGTTATCCTCTCTGAATTGAAGACAGGACTGATTTTTTTTACTGATTTTATAGTTTTATTGAGTATTTTTATTTAATTTTTGCTACATGGTATAATTTCAATCCAATTGATTTAATCTTTTTTTTTCATTATTGGAGATCATGACGAATAAAATGTGTTTTAATTTCTGGTTTCATTTATCAAATAGTTATAATCTGAACTCACTTAATCCTTACGAATCAATATAGAATTCTTAAAAACGTAATAAGTTTTATAAATATTTATTATTTGTTTTTTATTTTAAGAATGTTGTCTTATTAGTTTGTTCAAATGAATTTGACGAATAAAAAATAATAGTAAATGTGTGTTTAAATGACTAGAAAAATACAAAAAATATTTACATCGAATTCAATGATTGCGATTATTTGGTGAATTATCTTTAATATTGATTATTTATGGAACCATCGTTATTCTGTGAACTGTTATTAAATGCATCGCTTATTTAGTCGTTTTTTTTTTTTTTGGAGAATATCGTGAACAATATCCATCGTTAAAAGTTTGAACAAAATTTAAATCACTTATTGTACCATAACGGCAACTATTTAATGTGTAAAGTGGTGTACTATTCACGGTGTATTTATGCGATGATAATTTATCAGATTTATAAATTCCTTGAATGCAACTAAAAACATGTTTCGCACTTGATATGGCGATTTGTGTATGTTTGGTGTATTGTGTGTTCTGTTTTCTTTAACTAGAGCCTAATTGTGATATCAAGAATATGTAACGTTAATACATAATAATTATCAATGGGGGTTTCACTAAATATTCTTAATTACACGTATTAATTACTTTCACATTCAGCGAAAGTATTTCCTTCATTATTTTCTTATTGAATTTCTATTGAAATTACATATTAATCAATCTAAATGGATTCATCAAATCTCATCAAAATTTAATTCAAATAACTATCTTGTTATTTGCAATCTCCATGTTTACCATTTCAAAACCTTTACACTATCATTTATAAATTATTTACTAAATATATATAGTTTTAAATAATTGCATAATAAATATTATTCATTGATGTTTGTTTTTTTTTTATGGAAAAAGATGTTATCGTTGGTTGTTAATTTTTTTGCGCTTGCCTGTAGCGACTTTCATCCATTAACATCGTCTTATAGTAATTAGTTCTTTGTGTCAATTTTGTTATCAATATTATTATAATACTTATCAATCTTAAAGTTTCTCCTAAAAAATATATTCGAAATTAAAAAATAATCACATTAATACGAGTACAGTACTTAGGTAATAATCGATTACAATGCTATCGACTAGATTAGAGATTCATTATAGGGTTTCTTTCATGCTTAAATCGTTTCACGTAAAATTTCCATCTAAATATACACTTATCGATTAATTAATGATCAAATGGTATCTGTTATGTTTCATTTTTTTTGCTTTCTCTCTCTCTCTCTAATATTTTCATTTCAATTAATTAATGTATTCTTTTTAATGGGAATTATTTTAAAGTTCAGTCACAGCATAATTGGAATCATCGTTGGGATTTGCAGCAGGTGGTGGCGGTGGTGGTAGCGATGCATTGGTCGGTGGTGATTTAGAACGTTCATCGTTTATTTGTTCTGGTGGTGGCGGCGGTAATGGTAAATTATCTGAATCCTGATGTTTACCACTAGTTGAATTTAATTTATCATTTAATTTCGGCGGCATTTGTGAACTCTTTATAACGGGCACTGGTATTGGTTTACCTGTATTCGGTTTCCTTAATGTCTTATAAATTGTCCTAAAATAGATAGGAGCATAAATAAGGATTTAAAATGACAAATGTGATACTATTACCTATCGTAATTCGATGAATCAGCATTCTTTAAAATACCTTGCTTGGGAGCATCTTCCAATTTCGGTATGTCGGGTAATGGGCAATTAAATATTGCTGGTTTTGCGTCTTTTGCATTTGCGGAATTCTTATATGTTTGTAATGTACGATAATTTGGATTACCACCATTCAAATGTGGACCATTCATCTCATAGGAATTTGAATTCTGATTCGGCGGTCTACGACCAAGCGTATTAAATCCCATATTTTTATCCGGCGCCTTTTGCAATTGTGTAGCAATATAAATTTGTTGCGGCATCTGAGGCCGTTGTTCATAAATTTTATGCTGCTGCTGTTGATAATGTTGCTGCTGCGATGGCAATTGCTGAGTCTGTTGTTGTTGTGGCGGATAATGTGCCGGCTGCTGTTGATATTGCGGTGGCGGTTGGTGCATCTGCTGCTGATGCATTTGTTGCATCTGTTGAATATGATGCAACTGTTGTTGCATTTGCTGTTGATATTGTTGGGGTGTCGGTTGTGGCTGCATTTGATTACCGGCAACCATCGGTTTTTTCATATCACCGCATAATTCATGATTATGCGGATGATAAGTATTATAATTAGGGTGCGATGTGTCGCTACAGGCAAGTGAATTTCAGTAATAATCATTAGCTTCCAGTGTCTTGCACTGTTTGCTCAAAGTGGCATATTTGCCATTATTTGGGCCCAATACATGGGCATGATGAGATGGGCTATGATTGTGTGATGGCAATCGGCCCAATGTGTGCATTCCCATTTGGCGTATATTCTCATGGGCAGCCATCTGATGATGTTGTGGCTGTGGCATCATTTCATATCGTTTCGATGGATGCTGTAATGTATGAGCTCCACTAATTGCTGGTGGCCCACAATGATTCTTTGGCTGTGTCCGTGAAATTGTATTATGATTCTGTTGCTGTTGATGTGACACGTAGGATGGTTCTTCAACTTGGGCGTAATCACTTCGCTTACGGATATAAATCCAAGTATGCGAATCGACCCAAACCATAATCGTAAGGAGTATTGCAGCTACAAAACTAGCAATTAACATCAACACTAAACCAGTAAGACCTCCTTCACATAATCCACGGGATGCGTTCAAATAATTATCATGAATCTCACGACAATCAACCAGTGTTGTTAATTGAGTTAATATCCGATCACTGAAACCCAGATCAAAGTTAACCGTTGCCAATTTGGGAGTTAATTCTGAAGACTTGAATAAATTGATTGCGTGCCTAAAAAAGTAATCAAATTAATGCCGTTAATAAAATCAACGAGTTATAGAAAATTTCAAATTTTCTATTTACCTGGAAACAATATTCATTGCTGAACGGGCATTAGTCATTGCTGTTTGCGATTCACGCAATTTCAATGTAAATGGATTTGAACGCATACTCTCACATTGAATATAATAAATAAGTACGTCATCGGGTAAATCATTTGGTGCCTTTGAAATCAGATAATCTGCTGGATCCATACACAAGTCACCAATGGCAACAGAACTAGCTAAATATAGACCAGACATCAGCCAGGAACCAGATACAGCAATCAATCCGCATACACTAAATAAAATCAATGCACACCGGGAATGGCGTGCGACACCGACCAATAGTATGGCACAAAGCACTAGTAGGAGTGCAAGCACAGCAACAGTTCCAGGCCAACGTATTAATTCCAATTGATCACCTTCCTACAAATGTCATAATTAAACAAACTATTAGTTATTGACACAATCTTATTTTCATTTTCAATATACTTACAGCCAATAGATAAGTCATGTTAATACCAGCCAATGGTTTTCTAATATCATTTGCTGAGTTATTAGCTATTGTGATATTATTTTGGACATATGCCAACGATTGAATTAGTTGATGTAATGCAGTCTGATTAAATGTTGATCCTTCAAATATATCATTAAGCTCAGTCAATTGTGGCTCCACCTTTAAGGTAAGCGTTTTATTCAATATTGCAATTTGATCCCGTACAGTTGCAACCAAATTAGCAACTTTTTTCCCAGCATTTAATACTTCCAATAGTCCATTATGGACATCATCGTTTCCGTATAATCCTAAAAGAAATTAATACAATGAAGCATTGCATTACTTGTATAATTAAATGATTGTATGTTTTACCTAATCCTATAGCAGCACAACAGAGAACTGTTACAATAGAAAGTGTTACTTTTAGGCAAGTAATCGAGTGAGCAGGACGAGCCTTTCTGTCACAGCAACGGGTCATCAAATAAAGCAAAAGACCAAACAGTGACAGAATCAATAGGGCAGCAGGAACTGATCCCAATATACCTAAACTCTAAACAATTGAAATAATAATATTTGTATTAATTCAATTCAATTTGTTCTAATGGATTATTTTGTTTGTCCATCAAATACCTCAAGGTATACATCATCATCTGGCCTAAATGTGCTATTCGTTTGATGAAATGTGATGTTATAGTGAGGTAACGAATGTAGCAATTTTGCTATTAATGGTACCCGATATTGGTCATCAATTGCATTCCGTGTTACTGAATACAGTCCCATTTTGGTTTAATTTATTTTTTTTTTTTAATAATTATTAAATACACAAAGAAGACTGTCCCACAATTAATAAAAAACAAAATTAGATAATTGATGAGCGACTAGTGAATTCTCCGGGGTTCACCGACTCACATTAAAACAATGGAACCACCGCAATTTTATGCACTCCCAATATACAATATTGACTGTGGAATGATAACACCTTAATTCATTCTACACAAGAACATACACAATAAATTTGGCACTCGTTTAAGTCATTTCGATTGTTTCACAATTAAATTAACTTATTTTCATAAATAATTTAAATGAATTTAATTTAAAAGATTAAAATATTTTTGCACAACTATCAATTTGATTTTCATTTGTTTTGGCCAACACCCTTAAAAGCTCCTGTTTTTTGACTGAATTTTATTGTAGCAAGTACTAATTCTTATGGAATCGAACACCCTTAAAATTTAGCGACGTATTCGGTACTATTGCAAATTGCCAAGGAGCTTTACAATGTGACAGATATGACATTTAGTACAAACTGTTTGGTCTAAAAAAGGATATTTGAACTAACTGAAGTTGGCAATAAATTGAATGAAAAGCTGTGAGTAAGGATTCGGAAAAACCTGAGTAAGTTGTCATGATGTAGCTAACATCTATTGATAATCCAACTAAAGAACTACATGTGTCTTTAATAAATTCGGATTGTTTTGAAAGAAAAGAGAAAATTATTCAATTGAAACGATTTTATTATCTTATCTTACATATTAATATTTTCAATTAATTAGTTGATAATTATCCTAATAAATTTTTATGTAATTCTTAGCAATTAATGAATCTATCACAATCAGTATTAGTCCAATTAGCTCAATATTCATATAGACATGGTAATTTTTATTTTCATAAATCTTATAATACAATAGAAAAATAAATTGAATGAATGATTAAAGATGATTCGAAAGTCTTAAATTGAAAAGAAAAATAAAAATCGTTTCACTTAATTTACACTTACTTATTATAACATTTACATATTGAAATTTAATAGATTGAATTTGTTTATATCTAATTGGAATTGTACGCACAATTAAATGCATACATTTATTACAATTTACGTATCTGTTTAGCATCAAAATTGTAATAAAATCGATATTTATCATCACCAGATTAATAACAGTCGTTGTCTTTTTATCTTACGAATAATACATGCTAATTTATCATCACCAAATTTCACATATTCTCTGTGATATAAAACACCAATTTTATTTTTTATCCATAATCCACATAACTGAGAAAACAATTCGTTCATGTTTGTAACATCAAATTAACATAAAATTACTGTAACGTGCCAAATAACTGGTAATAATAGAATTACCCATTATCTGATCAGTTTTAATAAATTCTGTACATGGGCATAATAATTTACGCAATTTGTCATTAATTGAATACCAATGGTAGAGTTGTTACAGTACAGTGTTAGGACATATTTATTCTGCCAAAAATTCCTTGGAACAACCATATCATGTAATTTTTAATAACTATCGTATGCATATTTACATGATACTGGTGGCCTCATACTATTGCGATGAATTATTTTCGGAACATAAACGTCGGTTTTGGAGTTTTGCTATTTCTGCATCACTGAGTTGTGTCGCACCACCGCCAATACTAATCCGTCGTGGTTCGTTTAAACGTTTGAAACACCGAAAGGAGTTCAGGAATGCTTTACGAAAACCACGATTCATAAAACAATACGTTATCGGATTACAGCAGCTTGATGAATAGGCGAGTAATTGAAAGTATGCAATTGTAGCACCAAATGTTTGATAACCCAATTCAGAATCAAACAATACAATCGTATTAATTACATAGAGCGGTGTCCAGCATATAAAAAATTCAAGTACAACCACAAATAGCATTTGAATGACACGTTTCTTATTTTGCAAACTTTTCTCAGCATTGGTTCTGGGGAAAAGAAAAATTATAAATAGAAATAGAAATACGGATATTTAATATTTGTATAAAATTAATGGAAATCTTGTATTCCTTCAATTGGACAAAAAAGTTTTATGGTTTGTCACTTTTAACGGTTTTCTCTTTGATCATAACGACGTTAATTTCATTTTTTTTTGCCATGGTAAATTAAGTATAACGATGCTATAAATACTTTTTAGTGTATATCCACAAGATGTCTAATGATTTGATAAGAGATATTATTAAAATATTTCTTCTTAAGGTCGGCGGTTATTTAATTGTTATACATAATGAAGTATAATTAAGTTATAAGAACGTGTAATTTTGTGTCACACTCTCTGGTCGGCAATCTAATATGATCAGTTAGATTCCAAAATTCTTGATCCTGATACCATTGAATTAACTCAATGACTCTTTTCACTGTTTTGATGCTTCATTGCCACAGTTATTTCGTTGATATTACACATATACGCACAACAGAGTGTAATTTCATAACCAATTTTATATAACCGTTATGTTAAATGATGTTTTAAGATATGCTTAATATGTCGTTTATCAGTACAATTAAATTATCACATAAAGCTGAATGTGCATAATTTTCATTTACTTGTCATACAATCGAGTTCACTTTTTTTCCCATCATCTGTCTGGTATCATGTACATTTAACATCCCACCATAAAAGTGACAGTATCATGTATTAAAATATTCTATTTTACTTTCCACGTAATTACATTCATTGCAATGAATTATTTGAAACCATAAATTTTATCAGTGACTTTTAGTTGTGATCATAATACATTTAGGTAATAATAGACAAAAAGAAAAAAGATAAATAAATGTAATTTAATGTTACTTGGGTATGTAATTCGGTGATTGCAGTATATTGAAGATGGAAACAATGAGGAATGTAAAAGAAAAGGTTACGGATAAAAATGTTACCTCCTTAAACCGGGTGTTGTTTTTTTGGGTACATTAAGCATATGAGAAGATTCCTGGTGCCAGTTGTTATGGAATTGATGCCATGACATGTTATCCCTAGCTGATTGATGGACACAAGATGAAGGACATCTGCTGCAGGGTGTGCCATTTGAATTCAAATAAACCTCTACCAAATTATTTGCTATAAAAAACATAAAAAGAAATATGAATATGTACAGTTGAATAACAAAATCCAGATTATTTAACATGACACTGACATTTTGTCTACTATTTTAATAACTGTCTTCTCTTCTCTATTTTTTTGGTTAGTTTGCGGTGTATTCAGGTTTAATATGAATTTCAATGTGATAAACAGTTTAATTTATTGAAGGTGCGGTATAATTCTATGCGCCTGAGATATATTAAACCTGTAATGTTTTGACGGTAAACATCAGGTCGTTTCATATTTTTTGGATATTAAAACTTTAATCGGTTTACAATATCATGTCATAGTGTACACCATTTATTTCATTTAAATTGTATGTGTTCATGACTTATATAGATCAAATTCAATCTGTATGAATATGAATTTTGGTGGTTCTTTTTTAATTAAAATTGTATGACAATGACTGTTTATTTAGTTGCATAATGGCTATTCGAATCCTGATTAAAAGTCAGAATTCAATTCCCCAATTAATTATCCCCAAAACAAAAATCAATTTCATTTCTGATACATATTTTTTGAGTCACTTTAAATGTAATCCGATCAAAGTTATTTACCTTAAAACATTTACATGGAAAATATGAAAAATATGATAAAAATTCACTAGAAAAACAATATTCTTTATGCCACTTGGTGTGAATAATCGTACTGTAACCCAGTTATGACTTGCCTACAGTGAATTATCATCCACTGTATGTATCATTCAAAGGGATATTATGCCATTTCAATTCACATATACATTATTCAAATTCAATTCATAAAAATCCTCACAGTATCATATCAAAGGGATTGAACTCATTTGAAATTTCATAATATACAAATAACAGTAATGGTGTGATAAAAGATTACCACAATATGTCACTCATCAGGAAAGTAAACATTAAAGGAAACACCAACAAAAAAAAAAAACAAATGAGAGAATCCGGAAAATAATTTACGACACATTGTTGTGGTGAAACATACTACATTAAACCAAAAAAAAAACTCTCAAAATAACAAACGATAAAGAGTTTTTCTTCCGTTTCAAAATGAAATTTATTCCACTTCAGATTAAATTAAACATCATATCATTTTAAGTACAACTGAAGGTAATCGGAAACTTTTCATTGTCTAAGATCCAACATAAAATAATGTGAAAAAGAAAACTGACACAAAAGAAAAATCATATTTCTAAAGGAATAATAAAATAAATCAAAACGCTGATGATAAAAATTGGAGCTTTCAATGAAATGAGAGTTTTCTTTCTATTATTACTAGTTACTTACATGAATGTAATCCATCACCAGATGCGATATTATTTTTGAGTGCACGTTCAGTTCGCATACTTTGCCATAATGTATGGGTGATTAAAAAATATGTAGCACCAAGTATTAATAATGGTAGCACCAGTAGAGCAATATTTAAAAATATATTGAATAACTTTTCATAGCCATCCGGCCATTCTTCACGACATTTCTTTAATCCTGTTAATAAAAAGATTAACGCCAATCAAATTGATAGCTGTCAATTAATCACCATATAAAATAGGACTAAACCCATCAAAAAATACAGTTAATTATAATGATTTTTTATTATTATTTTCATTTTTACCTGGCGTTTTGGTTGGTTTTAATTCACTTAAAAATGCTATTGGCGACATAAATAACAAGCTACTACACCAAATTAGAGCGATTAACTTATAAGCATGGCTAAGTGTTTGCCAACTGCGTGACCTTAACGGATGACAAATGGCATAATATCGTTCACATGAAATCGCAACCAGTGTCCAGGCGGATACAGCAACTGATGATGCTAAAAATAAATAAAAGATAAAATGAAATAAATGATACTGTGATAGTAATCAAAAAAAAAATATTTCTGTTCTGATTAAGAGATTCAGAATCAAGATGAATGATTTTTTTATCTTAAGAAAATGTGTAAGGGCATTTGAAAATATTAATCAACATTATTGCTATAATTCAGTACATATTTTATAGGTTTACGTAACCAACATTAAATTTTTTTTAATTCTCTAAAAGAAAACTTTCAACGCCAATTATACATGATTTCAACAAACTTGAAGAAGGTAATTTGAATCACAAAGAGTATAAATTCTGTGGAATTGCATTAACTCTTGAACTTATTTTAAGTTTCTTCTATTGTTAATAACATTGTTATACAATTTTTTAATTAGAATATTTTGCCAAGGTAAAATGAATTCTGAAATCTGTGATTGAGTAAAAATCACAGTTAAAGTACAATATTGCAGGTCATTGCAGCAAAATCCTTCTTTTGTTCTACCAAATTTGCCCATTAAAGGTAACACACTAGTTTACAATTTTTTCAAACGATTTTTACTACACACTCAATTTATTTTTGTATCAAAAATAAGCCTTCGATGTTCTACATAAATACATACTAATATCATGATTAATTTTATGCATGAAAATATTGCATGACTTCGATAAATCACGATAAACAAAATCAACGATTTTTCCATCAGAATCATATATTTTTCTTCGAATTTTCTGATTAATTTTTAATATTTTCCGTTGAATTATTTACAAAGCAACGTATTTGTTTTAACGAATTTCTACCAGTATATCCTTTCATAAAATTACATAATAAGCCGATGGTGGGAACAATAAAGTTATAGAAGGAACACATTTTTACTGGCAAATAAAAACTGATTCCAAAATTAGAGTCCATTAAGAACAACAACAGTGAATTTTGAAATGCTAAAATCTTATATATGATGTGGGTGTTGAAGGAAGATGCTTTTATTAAATCCTTGACATAAAATAATATTAAACACAAATATTAGCGCACACATAATGTCAAACAGTTTAACTTTGTTAACATCAACAAGTTAGTGGGAATGAAACTTTCTTTTTTTGTAAAATCTGTTAAATGTCTTAAACAGTTCACTTTTCATTGGTGTTACAATGTTATTGTATTTCTGTGTTGATGGTAACAACAACTTAAATAAATCGCATTTTTTCCCATAATAATATTATTTTTAGGAACACCAGTTAATATTAAATTAACCTATTGAAAAGGTGCACCAGTGTATAACTCTGATTTACGTTTATTTTCTTGCTGTTAACATAAACAAAATATTTATTGTGATCGGAAAATCTTTTCAATCCACCTTTTCATCAGCTTTTAACAAAAAAAAAAAGAATAAAAACGATCGCATAATACAGAACTTTTATATTCAATATAATGAATAAATATTCAACATTTAGATTTTCTAAATTGTGTTTTAATGTATTGATAAAGTAAACTTTTGCTTTTTTGGGGGTGGCTGGTTGAATACCAGCCAATTGGCAAATAACATCATTTCAGAGATTTAATACTTTTAATGTGTCTAAATTTACGCTTCTGTTCTTGTACTTTCTATTCTTAAGCTTTTTTCTATTCTTTACTTGTGAATAGCCTTTAGGCACTTCTCGACGGGGTCCCGCTTATTAAGTTTAATTTGGGATTCACCGTAAAAAGATTTAACTTTATTTTATGGTGCCAATAACAATCAACTTTTCTTTGTTTTTTCTTCTCATATTATAAGTCGACCATTTGTAAAAGAGTTCAAATATGCTTTTCTATCAACGATAATTTTTTTCTGTTTTCAACCGCATCGATGAAAAGGAGAGAAAAATGAAAAAGAAAGTGCAAATTTTTCAGTTAGAATTATGCTGGCTATTTAAACAAATGCCTTTTCATTAATGGTATATTGTCGTTTGTCACACCAAAATGAAAAAAGAAAACTCTGAGATTTTCCAATGAATGGGGGCCTTTGAATTTACACCGTGAATTATTCACTAAGTGATAAGATTACTTTCTTGTTTACTCTATAACTTTTCTTTAATATTTGTTTTTTGCTTTTTATTTGGGTTTCTATTTTTTATCAGGTTGAATATGTTGAGACGGAGTAATTATGGGTGTGAATTAACTGGGATATATTTACCTTGCAAAAATGGTAAAAGTTTACACATTGTTTCACCGAATACAAAGTTCTTAAGCAAAGCACCGACTAATGTAATTGGCATACATAATACACCAAGTAATATATCAGATATGGCCAAATTTAATAAAAATACATTCGTTATGGTACGCATTCGTCTATTCTGGACCAATGTTAATATCACTAATGAATTTCCAATAACAGCTAATAATAAGATAGTGGCATATAGTGGGATTTGAATCCGTCCCATTTCAGACCATGTTGGTGGACTCGGTAATGATTGATTACCAGCAACACGGATTTTATTTAATGGTGTCGTTGAATATGGTATCATATCATCAATCCATGATAAATTTCCAGTATCATTAGAATAATTCGTAAAGTTGATTGCATTTAATACATCCATTGTTAATTAATCCGTGTTTTTAATGTAATTACAATAACTAATTTAACACTAAAATATTATAACTATAAAATTAAAATTTTAATTGTATATTTTCACAGTTTTCACTTTAATAATAAGTACAGGTATCAGCCACATTTCGTTGGTTAATTAAAACACCTTTTAATTTGATATTTAAAACAACTGAATTATAAACCTTTATATGATTCACTATTCATTAAATTTAATTGGAGAATTAATTACATCATTTATTGAAGTGTTAAACTTATCATTTATATCAAATTAATAAAAAAACAGAAATTTTATTTCATCAATTTAACTTTTCTGTTTTGGAGATGATTGAATATTTAAACTTTTTCCTATTTAAATATAAACTCATTTAAATTATTATGCTGCAATGAACATATTTTACATATGAATGAATTTTTAATAAACTTTAATGAATCAACTATTGAATTTTTACATCAAACCACAGTATTCTCAAAATTCATAGTCTCTGTATTTTATTAAACACTTGAAATGAATTACAATTCACTTGAAATTGTGAGATTTTTTTATTCGTTTTCAAAAAGTTTTTTTTTTTTCGTTGAAATTACGTACAATGCACACATGAAACTGTTAAAAACTCTTTTCCACTGTATGGTTATAGTTTAATTTAGTTTGAATATTAAATTGTATAAATCCGTTATGAATCCTTTATGGTATATTTTGAAACTACCGTTTGCAATACTACGATGTTCACTGGTTGAAGGTACGCGATAAACTAAAGGATACCATTTCACTTGGTATAAAATTTTCCTATCCATGCGGGGTATTTTTTTTAACAAAATGCGTGAGCAATATTCCTGCGTAAATTGAACAAAAAATTTATTCTAGGGAATGCATCTGCTAGAATATTCAAAGAAAATTTTAGTAAAGTAAATATTAAAATTTTTATTCAGAAAAACTATGAATGCATAATATTAAACATTTACAAGTATAAAACAATTGTTTATTCATATTTCAATAGGAAAACATATTAATGAATTTAATGTTTCATGTTTAATGAATTTAGTTTCACTGTAAATATTTTCATGTTAAAAATATCGAATCTGAATTGCAAAGGATTACTGTAACATTTTAATTATGTATAATGTGATTTCGCGCGAAACAGGTGATTCAGTATTAATTTATATTTAATTGCTATTTTGAAAATATTTCATGAAATTGTTAATTTCCTATGCAGGAATATTGCATATCGTATCCACATAGAAGATACAATAATGATTTTAATAATTATTTGAATAAATATTTATAAATTAGATTCTTTGTTTACAGTAAAGGAATTTTTATTCCATACAAATGTAAATAGAATTATTTTATTAGTTATTTGAATATAAATACTTGAAAATCTTCTAACGTCCTTATATGATTTCAAACGTATAATAGCATAAAAGAAAAACTGACGTTTAAGATTTATGCGTTATTATTCAACACTGGGTACTTAAAATTCATGTATTACAAAATCGTAAAAGGACTCTCCCTCAATAAAACCGAAGTTGGTAAAATTCCAGCTTATCATCCTTATGGCATCAGATCCATGATTAAATCCATTGAATATGTTCCCATTTTATGGGTGAATCAATATGTGTAATGTGAACAATTTTAAATGGTTGGACAATTTTTTTTTCTCTCTTTCATGAGTTTGAGTGCCGAACAGTGCCCAACTACTTACGCAGTCAGGCAGTTTTAATACATTGTATTGGCACTCATTTTATATTCTTTCCTTTTTTTTTAAATTCATTGGCAGTAAGTATTAAATTCACTTCTTCAAAATGGGAAAAAAGTTCATAAAAAAAGAAAAAAACAATCATGAAATACCACATCAACTAGAAAGAATAATAAAGGACATAATTTAATATGAGAAAATGGTGTGAAAAGCAAAGTCATTTTAGTTAAAGGCACAATATGGGATCAGTGGTAAAGAAGCATTTTCAATCATTTTATATTCTTGCCAATTTATCTAATATGTTGTGACAATAACATTGCTGCTATGCATTAAAGATAAACATTATATAGAATATTGATACACAGCACTTGAATTTAATTCAAGTAAATTGTTTCTTATATAGTAAAACAATGATGGTTTATACTCATATAAAAGGAGTCCTGTTGAATCATGTAAATTGTTTGGAAAATTGAATCAACAACTATTCTTTAGAACACTATCATCTACTGTTTTAAAGTTGAATGAAATCAAGTTCTATTTGATTGAAGACAAGCGTCTTAAAATAGAATTTGAAGCAATAAGGAAATTCAATAAATTTCATATAAATAAATGATATAAAAGAAGTATTTCGATTTAAATTGATAGTTTCTGAGTTGGAATGTATTTTGTTTTTTTTTTTGTAACCGAAGCCATGCATAACGAACATTGAACTGAATATGTCTTAATGTCATAATGTTAATATGACAGAAATCAAATAACATTGGAGAACATGTTACTAAAATTAATTGAGTGACATTTTCTTATTACGAAATTACATTTTTATACTTTTCATATGAAAATAAAAGTTTCTCGTTTGCACAACCAGCCAAATTTCAAGATGCTTGATGTAAGGTCTGTTCATATCTTGTAGCCCATCTGGTAGTGTTGTTAATCGTAATACTCATTCTAAAAGTGGGTGTATCGAACTGGTTGTTCTGGGTAACGATGAACTTGATCCCTAAATAATCATCTACAAAGTCACTGAATTTCATTATATGGCCATGGGTAACACTGGTTGATACTGTCGTATGATTGCAATATGCCATTCAACCGTAAGTAACTGAAACATCTACCGTATAAAAATTAACTTTATCTAAATGAGTCACTTTATGCTACTACATAGGCTGCCACCTTAATTTTTGTTTTTCATTTAACTTGTTCAAATATTTGATGATATAGAAACCAAGTATATGTAACAACATTGGTAAGATGAAAAAGAGAAAATAATTTCTAATTGAAACGAACTCTAATTGAAAAATAAATTCACATCTTTAAATCACTTTGTTTCAGGTATTTTATGTATAATGTTTAGTAGCTAAAAATCTTTGTCGCCAACGGTTATTGAGTACAAAGGAAGTTACCAACACTGAACAACAACAAAAAAATAAATGAAACGAAAGAAAAAAGAAATCCGTGCACGAATCGACTGTGAAATACCAAAAATTCTTGGTGAAAATTTTCTTAACTTCTTATGAACTAGAATTTCTAAGAATAATTGAAGTCCATTCATTCGTTAAGGTAAATATTAGCCTTGGACAGGTTATTCGGTTTTAAGCCGCCCACAAAAATCTCTAGCAATGAGACAGATGAAACGTTTGAAGGCAAATGAAAAGAAAAAAAAACAACAGTCAACATTTAATTCAGGTAATTTAGGGAATGTTGTGAAATAAAAACCCAATTTGCACATTCATTTCAATTTATTTGGAATCCGTTCTTAGTATCCAGAAATGTACTAAGGCTTTCAGCTTTGGTTCATCCACGTAAACAACATAGAGACTTCCGTTTTTTTTTCTCTTCGCTTCTTACACAATCCCTCTTATTTAAAAGATTTGTTTTCCTTTACAAGTCCGAAGATAACACGATTGAAGGTTATCATAAAATTGCGATTCAATGTATCTAATGAATACCAATTTACACTTAAAAGCCAACACGAAAGTCAAACGGTAAGAATGATTAAGAAATGTGTATATGGATGATATGGCCAGTGTTTTAATCAACATTTTTATATAATGGAAATATTGTACGGCTGTAATAAGAATCTGCAATTCAAATCTGGACCTTATTATCAAGTGAATTACATTATCATTCTCTTAAATTAGTTGTTGTCCATATAATTGAATTTAAAACATTTGTGTTATTGTTGATGTTGTTTATCATCGTTGATGCCAATTAAAAATGACAATAACACTGACCTCTAACAGTATACTTTTATTCAATGTTGTAAAGGTCAATAATACCACTTATGAAGTAACAAAATCGAATTAATTTATTATTGTCTATTAATCACCATGTGGACATAAATAAATTATTTATGAATGATTGTATTTTTGGTGTACAGTTGGATAATGTATTGTGTCACCAAATGAATAATTTATTAGGCTGTTGCTTTGTCCTTCGTTAAATAGGACTAGGGATTAACATAAAAAACAAAGAAATCTTTTTATCTGATGGTACTGATAATGCGACTAGAAAACATACGGTTTTCTTGCGAGCAAATCGAATTCAAATTGTACCAGTGAAATAGACAAAACTGTTAACAGTTATCCCTTTTTCTTCATTCACCTTTATCTGTCAGTTAATATTGATAATCAATTTTTCTTTTCTATGTGTAATAGTTACTCGGTATTCATTGAGGATAGTATACCCATTTCCTTAAAGCATTACAGTCTGTCCAAATGTATAACGTTATGCCACATATTTTTCAATATTATTTTGTGGGACAGCTAGTAGCATTAGATAGTGTGAATATCAAGTTTCAATGGAACCGAAAATAGACAGTATGTCACTAACGGACGACAGAGAAAAAAAGCACTCATAAAACTGTATAAGGAAAAACTTTTCTGCCACAATGGACTCATAAAAGAATTCATGATAAAGTCCTTTCACTTTGTAGAATAAAAAAAAAGAAAGTAAAAGAAACTTTTAGTAGATTATTTTGGATGAAATTTTCAATTCATTTTAGTAGTAAACGAGGTACATTGGTCCATTCTGTCAGTTAAATGTGACTTAATGATATTAGTTTTTTATATGTGAACAGTGGTGAATAGTTCATGGATGGAACTGTAAATAATATGCAAATTGGTTGAATAAAAGTTACCCAAAAATATGTGGGAAGAAATCGGATGAAATGGCCTTTAATGGTGCAATAAAATGGAGCAAATAAAGATTATTGTTTATCTTAATAGTTTCTGGTTATATGAAATCTATTTAAACGATCTTTTTCTTTTTCTATTGGTCAATGAAGTTGAAGATATTTAGCTTTTTGGGTTTCTTTAGAGAAAAACTCTTTCAATTTTCTTTTTTTTTATGTTAACTAACAAGTTATTGACACAGGGACTTAATGATGCGTTTATTATCTCCATCTTTAATTAACTGTTCTGCTTTACATTAAATAAACAGACCTGAATGTTTTTAACATCATCTCCATAATTTTTATTACCAATTTTGTATTCATTTAAAATTTCATTCATTTTTAGAAAATCCATTTATGAAAATTCATTTTAATGGTATACAAAATGTTGGTTATTACATTCATAACGAACAGTAGAGACTAAAACAGGCACAACGATTATTATTTAAATATTTAAATTTTGTTTATTTTAATATAACACAAGCTTTTAATGGCCGGCTGGAATTATCAATATCGGCTTATTATAGGTTGATGTGTACAGTACATTGAAATATTCAGTTAAACGGAGAACTTATTCGTTTTTAGTCAATTGGTAGATAGTCCCAAGTTTTTAATCTCTACAAGGAGTTCGACTGTGTCCATCAATGTCTATAGATTGCTGAAGACAGTTGAAGACACCCAAAAATAATTATTAGTAACGGTACCGTTAGATATTTTAATTCTTTTAAAGGAAAATTGCCTAAGATGTTTCCTTATTTGCCTATTGGGTATGAGTTAATTATCTTTACGAATTATCTCGGGAAGAACTTTCTCAGAGTTCCTTTTCAACTTGTTTTCTATCTACTTTTCGTTAAAAATCGAGTCAAGGCTGTTCGGAATTGGAAAATTGAAAAGTCAAATCTAAAGGTTCAAGGACTAAAACGTTTAGCTGTTACGATCGAGTAAGAGAAAAGAAAGTTACATCAATTACAGCTGCCTATAAAAGCATAATTGCTATTTATTTGTGTTACTAGAAATACTGTTTTGTACATACCATCAAGTCATTAAATACCAACAAAACGACTCTCTCTTCCAATTCTGATGGGAATTTTCTAACTTAAATATTTTTGGAAAACTTAAAAGCGCTTTACACAACATTGAGAGAAAACAAATTAAATAGACGTCCATTAAACAATACTGTTAACACTGTATTGAGGAATAAGCAATGCTAAGCATCTCATCTTATATAATTCAGTTAAAAATCATGTTTTTACCAGAAAAAGGGAAAGAATAAAGAGAAAAAAAAATTCTTTGAATTTCTCCATTGTTTTCACTTGTCGGCTTTTCCAAATCAATAGCAAAATAAATATAAAATGGATCGACGTAGACATAATGGCCATTCTAATGTAAACATTTTAATTATCGGATACTTTTGATAGAAGATAACAAATATTTTTCAATGTAATTTTTTAATTATTCCCTCAAAACCGTTTTGATGATGGGTGATGTACGAGTACGAGTAAACATTCTCTTATTAGCTATTCTACGTCACTGGTGGGGGTTTCATCATCCAGTATCAACTGTTTCAGCATTATTTTCACTGAATTTCTATTTTCCGTATCGCTTTAATCAATGAAAATGCCATTTCACTGTAATATTGTGCTGGCGTCTGCCAATCAATGAAGAAAAATACACAATACGTAACAAACAAAAAAATAACGTTTTTCTTTGGTAACATAAAATTGAAGAATTTTGACAGTAAACTTTGTTGGTTTGACATAAAAAAGCATAAATATAATAAATATCAATAACAGTGGTGTAGGCAAACATAAAATCCAAATTCAATTATACCGTTGCCTAAAACCAATTGGGACTTGTTTCAGGTCAATTGGCAAAGAATGAAAAACGAACCCACAATCATCCCAGACAATTTGGTTGTTGGGAAGGAAAAGCCGTCGTTTAAAAATGTAACACACACATACACAGGGAAATCAGTGACCAATCAACCCATTTTTATCGATGAAATCTGTTAGTATTTATTGACCATTTATAAGACTTTCGTTTTTTTTTTGTGGTAGATGAATTTAATGGGTAATCCGTGTGCTGGTTTCATATGTTTCCATTCACTGTTGTTTTAAAACTGTGAGCGTGGCAATGAATTTGGATTTAATGAATAATACCGTATTTTCCAATCTATTCAGGTCAATCCAACAGTTTTCTGTTTTTCTTATTTTATTTCGCATTGTCTGTTAAATGGCGATGGTTAAAATGAATAAATCCATTAGATATTTAACCATTTAGTATACGTAGTCTGGGAAAACAAAAGGTAGAAATTGGTATACGATAGCTATTTTGATTGTCTCCCGGTGTGGAGTCTTTATTTCAATTTGTCATGGAATTTGTTCACTTATACCTTGCTCGAAGTGAAGTAATGTATGTTGGTCTGGATCCCTATGTCGCCCATCAAAATCCAGCGGGGTGGTCCCCATTGTATTTTATTTTTGTTCTTGTTGCTGTTGTTTTATTGAGTTATTATAAATACCCTTATCATCAGAAACACAAACATTTCTCTAGATCATGTCAATAAATCAGATTACATGGTACACCAACAAGTATGAATGTATGCTAATACAATCACTTGACCTCTCTACTAACACTCAAATGTTAATAAACAATCTTTTTGTCACACACTGGTTAAGTGTATGATGGTCCAAAGTGGTTATGTTACTTTATGAATTTGAATCCAACAATGAATATCAAATGGTATGGGATTTGTTGTTTTCGATTCTTAACGCGTTTCCTCATCATACCATGTCACATTATGAGACACATAACTGATATTTCCTTGATGTTGAAAAATGTAATTTTACGCTCCTTGTAGTTCTTTTCGTTGATTTTCATGTAAGTTTCTGTTTCATTTTTATTTGCTCTCTATTCAGCTGTACTATAATACATATATTATATGGTATCCAATGAACCATTCATGTACGTGGAAACGATTTAAATAAATTCATTTTCCCTTATTTTCTACCCAGGATGCATACATCATATACAATAGAGTTCGTAATATATGAAATGAAATTAAGCCCATTTCATACATGTAACCTCTCGATTGTGGTCAACTGAAAATATAAAATAAACGTATTATAATAAATTACAAAAAAAAAGTCTTTTTTGGATCCCAATTCACAGGATATCCATCGTTTCTGAAGGGTAAAATGATGAACCAGTGGGTAGTAACTATGAAAAAAAAGGTATTTGAACGTACGTGAACTTTAGACAAGTCATTGTCGTTCTTTCACCGGTCCTTGGATTCATCTAAATCTAAAGGGACAAATAACGATTGTCATATGGTATGCAATTTCCGGGTAGTGATATCGATGTATCGTTTTTACTGTATTTCCACGTTTTATTGGCAATATCGTATTAATAAATGAAAAAAAGCGTATCTCGATCAAAAAAACTGGATGAAATAAATAAAGATAATTCACTAAACTTTTACCAAAGGAAATTCCAATTTAATAGTAAAAAGTTATTACCAGTGATTTCAATGCTTATAACCAATACCTTGATCGTACCTGAAATTAATAATTCGATGAACCAGTCAACGGTCGGTTCAATGTTATTCTTATTTGAAATTGAGCCATAACGAAATATTATATTGCTGAAATATAATCGAACACCGATAAATGGTTCAATATAAAATTCATACGCTGGTCGTAATGATAACAATCTCTTTTATTTCATTTTTTTTTCTTTTTGCTTTCTTACAAGTATTGAATTTTCTTTTTTTTTTTTTTCATTTTCTGCCAACTCACCTTTTTTCCTGTGTGTATTGGGACCTTTTTATTATGATTTTGGAGTTTTTTCAGTGAATTCCATAACGTTTACTTTATATACGATACTTTTTTTCTGCTTTCTAGACAATATTAATAAACTCTTTTGCTGATTTTATGGGGAATAGCTTGAAAAAGCTAAGGGAAATTTAAATCCTTTTCTATTTGCATAGGAAAGTCTGTGATTTTTTTCTACGTATTTGATTGAATATAGAATCAATTGTTACGAATCAATTTGATTATTTGCCTGGGTTTTCACTTAAATTATTAAATTCAACTGTTGAATTTGACTCTTGACTTCAGAAACTGGCGCTAATTATAATTATTATTTAGTGAAATTCACTATAAATTTAACTAACTCGTAATTTTATTCAATGTTTATTCATGGTTCATTTATCAATTAAAGTTGTTGGCTAACGAGAGTTTAACTTCAAATGCGATTCTCAGAATAAGAGTAAAATCTCTTGTTCAGATACAATTTTAATCTTCTATTCACAATACCAATGCATATACCATTGAACCAAATTGTTGATTTGATGAAAGCATTCATTTTAAAATGTAGTTTACCACAATGGTTAGAGTCTTTTCAATCCATCAATGAATTTACGTTGTTATGATGCTGTGCTCTCTAAAATATTTTCCTTTGTTAAAGAAAATATCTGAGAGAACATTGTTCAGTTTCCTTCGTATGAAAATCGTCTTTAACTAATAAAATATATTTAGTTTGCGTGCCTTTTATCATCCGATTGTTTACATTATGGCAACAGCTAGAAGTACATGGAAGTATATAATGGGCTCAGCATTGAAATTATTAGGGTCGTAATGGAATGGAAAAAAGCTATAATTGTGATGCTTGAATTCAGATAGATGTGTTATGTGTATCCCTACATCCATACATATTTTGTTGAATGTTTGAAATGATCTAGATGATGGATCTTTTATTGGGACATTATTTTCAACAATTCCATTCCAAACAAGAAACTGGTAGTCATCATAATGTTTGTCTTGAAGTCGTTGCATTTGTGAATAGAAATAAAATCACAAATAAAAGAAAAACGAAAAAAAATGAGAATAAAAATAAAAATGGGACTTAAAGAAAACTTCGGTTCTTATTTATATTTGCTACTCCATGACTACTATTTACTATTGTGGGGTATGCAGACAATTTAAATAAAAAATTCTTATAGTAATAAAACGAATTTCTATATTTAAAGTACTCAGTGTGGTGGATGTAGAAAAATACGAATACATTTCCCACATTTGTCTAATATTAATAAGGTATGATATAAAAAGGGATTTCATTTATTCTATTTTATGTTACATTTCATTTTGTTACGTCTCCTACTTTTCCTTTCATGATTGTCCAACTGAACAATGCAAAAACCAAATGTGCTACCATTTCTTTTCTCGTTCAATGACGATTTCTTTTTGCTACGTAAATGGTAATACAATACAAATTGAATTATTAATAACACATTCTGTTGATGATTTATTGGATTACCATTCGAATGATTCACAGAATTTGTTTTTTTTTCCTTCTTCAGCTACATTGATTATTATTCGTGACTGAATTTTGGTATCCAAAAGAGGCTCCAATCTTAAAAGCTCCATTGGACATAATATTTAGTCATATTTTATTGATTTTCTTTGATTAGATTTCAATTTCTACTTAAAAGTAACAAATTTCGTATGGTAATCAAGTGACACACGTAAAATAGAATGATTTATCATATCAATGTAACCAGAATTATTTATAGGAAATTGCACATTAATATGTATCATGGATGAATAACATGGAACGTATCATTTTGATTCCTGAATATGGTGCTATGATTTGAAATTCTTTTTGTATGAATTTCAACGAAATAAGATTCTAATTATACGATATCATTGCTTTTAATCTATATGTCTAAGTACGACAATGTAACGGAATAATTGAAATCAATTAACACTCAATCGGAATTCAATTATAAATTATATCATGTGGATCCATTCAGACTGAATATATTTTTCTCTTTTTACATTTATTTGTTCGCAACAATAACAACTGAATTCATACTAAACGAACCAAATAGAAATTGTGTATAAAAATAAATCCCACTCATATAAACTGTGGAATCCATGATAAATGGACTATAAATTATACTTCCATATGATGTGAATGGGTCGACACCCACACATTAAGTGTGGTTAGAGTGAAACAGAGTATTGCCATAATTCACCCTGGGCTACTCTTCCATTTTCGTTCAAAATCATGAAAATTGATGAAGAAAATAGCTAACATCCATTTCACATTGGCAATCGTCGTGGTGTGAAAAACACAATAAATGTTACTTGGAAAATCCGAAATAAGTTCCAAGTGCTTATCGTATCAATGCGACGGAATTTAACGCCGATTGATGAGCAAGAGACTTTTGAAATGAGGGCAAGGTGAGTGTTAGAGGCCTTTAGGGTACCACCCAAATTTAAGTGTTACTTTCAAATATGGTAATTTCAACACATCCGATATATTCATGTGTATTTATTTGCGATATTTAGATACAAAATAAATTATTCACTTCATTCATAACAACGGTAAATTGGGAATTTTTTCTGGTAATTGTATCTTACCGAATGCCACTTGTAAACACTTAGTGGAGTCAATGAGCATTACGACGGTTTTTGAATGTTTAGTTACCGCTGACAATGCAAATAGATGATGAATTGAGTTTATATGCGGTTTCCTATTTCTTTGACTAGTGGAAATTTCATTTGGTATCTATTCCACCCACATGATGTTGCCAATTTAAGGGTATTCACATGTGGCCTTGAAAAAAGCTCATTTTGCCAACAGAATACAAATCAGCGCAAATACATACCCATATGTGTCGTATTACTGATGATTTGTTGCTATTCTAATTAGGTGAAACATTCTGTGTGAAATTATTTGAATGAATTCAAATGAATAATTTCCATTTTTATGCATTAAAAACAATGTGGTAATAATATCGATTTGAATTTATAGTGAAATTAATTTATTCAAAATGAAAATAATTGCTAGTCGGATTTTATTATTTGGTCAGTAATTGTGATAGATTTGTAACACCAAATATAAACCCATTGACTATATTATGGGATAACTATTAATGTTGTACGGTTAATCGGGTAACAAAAGCAATTATTCAATAATAATAGATTGGTTTAATGAAATACCAAATGATTATTCCCAGAAACGTACTGATATCGCATTCTATTATTGTTAGGCTGTACATTTATTTCGGTGAATAATGGTTTACTGGTTTAAATTGAACCACAGAACGGTAATTCCCATCAATATTAAATCAATAAAATCAATAGATGCGATACCATTAGACAGTACTTTAATACGTTTTTATTTTTTAGAGCAATGTGGCTTTCATCAGGAGTCATACCTTTTGTGATACTCAAAAATCAATCAAGTGTGAAATTTCTCATTATATTGTATTAAGGTCCTTCACTACCGATCAAACGATTTAAATCAAACGTCACTACTCCAACGTACCCCCCAAAATAAAAATGTTCTAATAAAAGTGGATGCTGTTATTACATCATCATCGAGATGGTTCTTCCAACAGTTTCATTGTCTATATAAAGCATTAGAAGAATTTTATTGCTGTTTTGTTACATGTTTCCACTCCATAAATAATCAAAAAAAAACTTTTCTCTTCCTTCCCTTTGATGGCACAATAAAAATGTTTCACTGATGCATACAACATGCCATAAATTATTTCATTTTCCAATGATATGAAAATGTGAAAGTTTTCAAAATATTTAGAATCATTCTAAATCATATGAAATTGTTGGCAAATGTGTGTTTTAAATTTCCAACTGACAAATGCCAGTGTCTTTCAACTGATAAACATACTAAATACCATCAATCTGTTAACAAAACCATATCAGATACAACCAGAATCCCAACATAATTTATGTTTCCACTGAACTCATTTAAATGATTGCAATTCATGCAACATAACCAGTTTATTTGTCAAATTCACCTCCATTATTACTCGATGAATATAAAATGCCATAAAATATCAAAATTGTTATCAGTGCAATTGTATTCATTATCAATTTTAGTTGCTTAATTGTTTTAATTAATTTGTGGTCTCAATCATTTTTGTTATTTTTGTCTGATATTCTGACGAAATTTTTAATTCAAAAAGTTCAAATAATCAACAATAATCGAAATTGAAAATTCAGACAAACAATAACTCCCTCTCTCTCTATTCAGAGTTTTTTCAACCCCCAGAGAATATTACTTTGCTAACTCGATAATATGAAGTGAATTTTCTATTCATTGTTAAAATCCTGATGAAAAATACGAAAAAAAAAACATTTTGTTTTGCCATATTTATGATTTACATCAAATGGTATTCAAAGAATCCGTTAAGTTAAAGAATAGAAAACAAACCGATGTTGTCTACAATACAATTTTTATTTTTTCTGGTTTTCCTTTTTTCCCCAAGTTCCACATAATAAAAGAATATAAAATACAAAATATGGCACCAAAATGAAAGAAAAAAAAATTATTGTGATATGACTTGGGTGTTTATAAAGCCGAAAATGGTGTGCCATAATAACTTTGTGAATACATCAAAGAATCCTGCGGCGTTCAAATGGATTTTATATTTTCCTTGAGTACCGCTGAAATATATAATCAGAAGAAAATTTGTTAAGGACCAAGAATGGTAAAAGAAAAGCCAACACCAAATAAAAGTAAAAAGAAGTATTAATTTCGTGCATTTTTAACCGAAAAACCAAGTGTAAAAGGCTACGACAAAATCCCAATGAAATAGGAAGAAATCTCTTTAAATATGATTATGTTGGATTTCTTGATAAGAAAAAAAAATATTTCGTTTTTTTTCTCAACATAAGCGCCTCCATAAATGTACAATGATTAACGGCTTTAGATATGTCTATACTGATCTAAGTGAATCTGAATTATTATATATGGTGGTTGTTTCATATGACTCCTTTATACAATCCACAATTCCAATTTAACTTTTTTCTTTCATTTTTATGCGTTTGAATCATCTTGTTGCCGTCTCTCCCGCCAAAAAAGAAAGAAAAAAGCTCTAGTGTCTCATAATGTGTTCAGTTGAATACATTGGGGAGATGGTGAAAAACAAAATTGGTATTAGAACAGATCATATTATAATGCACAAGAGAATGAATACTCCGAATGTCGTTAAGTAACATCGAACACGACATTTTCTTAGATGAAAATTATACGCAGGCATAAGAATGAAAAAAAAAAATAATAATAATGTTCAACTCTATGGTAAGAAAGTTTCCATCATCATAACGTTATTGAATTTGTTTTTTTTTTTGTCTTGATTCTTCGGTTGTTTAATTTGCACATTGTGGTAAAATAAAACAATGAAACGAAGAAAAGGAAGTAAGATGTTATTGGTGAGGTTTTGGCAATGCCATCACTTAAGATGATTTTGATAAAAGAATGAAGATAGCTTGGTTCAAATTTTGTTATTCTACATTGTAATGGTGGGTAGGGCAAATACTTAGAAGGAAGCCCACACATGGTTCAGATGCCATTTATAATATACAATGGAAATCGGGAATCCCCATTTCCCTTTTAAGTATGTAATTTGCCATCATCAATGGTAACTAAATGAAAATTCTTTACTTTATATTCAGCCGAATTTTCCTATCAAAACATTTCTATTTTACCTAACAAAAACGAAAAACATGATTCTGTGACTATCACAATGTAACGACATGACAACAGTGAATAGAAATTTCAATATTATTTTTGTCAGCCGTTTACATATTAAATTTCAATGCATTTTAAACAAACATGTGGAGAATTTGATGTTGAACCATAGCAACATTTATATTTTATATTCTAGTTTTATGTATATTAATGATAATTCTTATTATTTGTTTTAATCCGATTGAAATAATATTCAATGGAATCATTACTAATGATTACTATGTATAATATTATTGATTTGTTCAAATATTATATGCGATAGGTATAACATGCTCAAGTCGAAAATTCAATTGAATGTGACTTTTTGAAGAACATTAATATTAATAACAAAATTATTACATTTCAAATAAATGTTTCATTATTCATCTGTAGTGTCTATCATCATCATTAAATTGATGAAAAATTGTCATCTGAAAATAGATTTTTCATAGGAATTAATAACAAACTAACTTCCACCTACATAACATGAAAACTTTATTAAGATGTGAATATAAAAGCTTACTGTGAAACATATTGAAGTTCACATTAAAATTCATTTTTGTTGTACAATTCCAATGAATTGTAATAAGAGAGTGATTTTTACATACTGAATTGCTTCATAATTTTATGTAATGATAAATTCAATTATTATGTAACTTATAAATAGATATTTCAATGCCATTAATAAATTTGAAAGAACATTGCTGATTCAATATCGATTAATTTGATTGCATTTAACTACAACACAAATATTATAGCATCATTTAACAATATAAAAGAATATTAAATGAAATAAACTGAAATTTTCATGAGCTCATATAGAATTAGTTCATCAGAAAAATATATCCAATCCTGTTTATTCTCAAATATGTATTCAGAATCTGAATTTAAATCAAGATATTATTCTGATTAAATATAAGTGAATTTGTAATTCTACCATTTCTATATAGAATCTATTAAAATTGAAGTTAGTCAAATTCACTTAAAAACTCTAGTGTTTAATTAACATGAGATTGTTGACAAATATCCTCAATTCTATACTTTCTAAATGGTAATTTAGATTCATTTCACTTTATCATGTATGAAACAAACTAACCAGGTAGAATAATATGGATCAAATGATTTTCTAAACATTCCCACCGAGAAGTTTAGACAGATCAAACTAACAGTTAAATTGCATTGTTTGTGATTCGTGAAACACTGTGTTATTTAAATTGTTGCCTCTTCCAAAGCTAATCAACTGTGAATTTAATTAATGCAGTTGTTAATCTTAAATAACTATGTTTATGTACTTGTAGTGTTTATTATCATCATGTATATACTGTAAATCTTCTTCATCACCTAAAAAGGTAAAAGGCTTTAATATAGACTATATCGATCGTATGCCATTGTTAGTATTACCTCTGCTCCAATTTCCATGTTTAATGGTCCAATTAATAAGATATTTAATTCAACGGCATTATTAGCAGACAATAACATCACAATGAATTTCTTTTGTTCTTTAATCGGTAATAAATACCATGGCGCATCATAGATAATTGATCGAAAGCGGTCATTCTTTCAATGAAATGGGAAATAATTTGATTAAATCATTCTAAACTTAAGTATATGATCAGATTATTAATTACATTAAACTCAATGAATGCACCACAACAGCAATATAACATAAGTTGGGTGAAATACAGCATGCAAACATTATAACCCGAAATGTAATTATCCTTTTTAAAAGTCCATAATGCATTAAAGTGCTTAATTCATTAAGCTCATAAATCAATAATCTTACCAGCACAATACCAAGAAGTCCAACAGTTAAACAGAATGCTGATGTTGTTATTTGCACAAATATTGAAAACTTGTAGATATCATTCACTGCAATTAAGTAACTGAAAATAATAAGAAAGTTATTAACAAAGTTCAGAGTTAAATTTAATTTGATAAATCCATACCTTGTATAATCTTGATTCATTTGAAGTGTTCGACGTACCATAAGTGATAGCTGTTCATGACTAACATTATTTTCAATTGCTGTTTTTAATTCTTTAAATGCACAATCCATTAAACCCGTAATCGCGTATGTAGAAATTATAAATATAAAGAACATCACATCACCCATAAAATTACCAAGAATACCTAACGCTGTATCCAAAAATTGTTGAATGAAATTATACCAATAACCCCAGAATGTATCAGGTTTAAATGGTGGCGTTTCTACTTGATGCAATAATGTTATTTCACCAAGCCAATAATATACGAATAATGGAAACAATATGAATAATATACTTCCAATCGTATAAATCAATGCCAATAAAAGATTAACCATGAAAATGCCAACACTAACTGTCATCATAATATCCTTGTTGCGTCCAATTGAATTTTTAACAAACAACATCTCATTAAAGTCATATAAACTTTTAGCTCTGGCTCTGTCATAGAGGGCCACATAGAGTTTAATGGCACCTTGTGTTGCGACACCAAACGTTGTAAAACAATAAAGCATCTTAAAGATATCATTTCGAAATATTATCAACGAATATGTAAATCGAATGTAGTAACCAACTATGTGACCAATTAAGAAGTACGTTCTCCAATTTGACTGATAATCATTACCAAATATATCAATACCCATTAGTTCAAGCTTTCGTCTAATTGAAATCAACATTCGATTAAATCTTCCGATTGGTGTCTTTATTTTTATAAAATTTCTATAATAACTGAAGAAATTTTCTAACATCTGGAGTTTCATTTTTCTTATGTAAAGAGAAACTTGTAATCACTCTGAATATTTCACTTAAACTATTCACCAAGATTGGAAATATACGATACAATCCTTACTTCAACTTTATCAGTTTTTAATTAACTGTATTTTTTAAATCTATTGTACTGTTAATTATAACAACACAATTGAATATTTTAAATGTTTGAGAGTAATTAAGTAGAAATTTTCTATAAAATTTATCAATATTCAATTCAATGTACTTAGTTTCTATTAGTTATTTGACTACCTTTAATTGTAATGTTGGTTCAACATTCAATAGCAATTAAATGATTGCAAATAAATTTCCTGCCTACTAATGAATTCCAAATAAATTTCCTGCCTACTAATGAATTCCAAATAAGTGCACATGAAAATGAATAAAAGAAGGTTATTAGCAATCGCCACTGATAATTTCCCAGCAATAGTTTCCACTAGTGCAACCCCACCACAAAAAGTGAAAAACATCATTTGTTTCAATCATGATGCATTTACCATAAGTTGAATTTGTTCAATAGAACCGACTGCAGAGTTACCTTGGTAAACGGTAGTAGTTTTTGTAGAATAAATTTGCCTGGGGTAAAATTTAAATTTTCCAACTACAGATCTATAGTTTATTCTACAGTCACCATCAATTTGTTAAACATTTATGTGTTTCACTTCCTCAACACTTTCATTCCGCAAAAAATTACAGAATATCTTTAACATTAATGACTTGAAAATCGGTATACTGATTGAGGCAATAATTAAATTTGAATTCAGATATGATATGAACTGATAAAGTTGCTTTTCAGCCACTCATCTCAGGTATTTTTCATTAGCTAGTTATTCTCATAAAAATCTTGTTACAAGAAAAATACTTTCGTAAGTGAACGAAGAGTAAACTTGTTCTGCTTGATAGATTATTATTAAAACTTTAAGGGCACCCTCAGCCCCACTTACTGGCTGTATAAGGGTAGAAATTTGTTTTCTTTTTCATTGTAATGTATTCATGGTGATTAAAAAAAAAAACAGGTATGTATCTACTTGATTAGCATTTTACTCGTATTTTTATACAATCTATATATGATACATATTGAAACCATTTGATATTGAATGTTAAGAATATTTTCATTTCAAATTAATTAAAGTTGATGGAATCTCAATAATAAATTGAAGGGAAACAATGAAAGGGTACCAATTCACAGAATATATGAATTAAGTCAATATCAAGTGTGCTGTTTAGTAATTTATAGTGAGTCCTCTTACAATTATGAGACCACAATGATTACTAGGAATGTATATATTCTAAAGTTAAATATCATTAAACAATTAGATAAATAGAAAACTATCGTATTAACTAAATGGTATAACTAAAAGCTACTTTATGGAACGCAATCGTGGTGTCACTATTTCATCTTAATCACGAGTAGTACCATAATACCCTTGAGGCAATTTCTGCAAACAGCAACTCGAAGGATTTGATTAAAATTGATTAGTTTTTAAACACGCAGTTATTTATGTTTAAAATATTTACTTTAAAACTCTTAATAATAACAAAACTTTTAATTATATTAGTGGTGTATACTAATTATTAACGCTAATGATAGAAACTGGTGATAAGCCAAATGAATATCTCTGTTGTTGATCAATCACAAATGTCATTTTCAGTATTCCTATAAAATGAAGATGTCGTTAAAGGGCATATCATTAAAACGGTCTGAACTAACCATTGTTCCGTCTTGTGTAGAGTAATTTAATCTTTTGTGGAATTTGAGTAGTAATCTGTGAATCAAAATCTTGATTGATTCCATCAGTTAGATTATTATTTTCAGTTCAACGTAGTCTTTAAATGAATATCAATGAAAGAAGAATTTTACACCGAAAAACGATAGAAATCAGGGTTTTTCTCTGTATAAAATGGAATAGCAACGAAAAGGGAAATCAAAAAGCTCTTCAACATTAAACTTGACAGCATGAATACATTGAATGCAACCCATGAATGCCTAACAACGTGACAAACACATCAAATTATCTATATCAAATAACTGAACATATTATTCTTTTCTTAGATTTTTCAATGTATTTTCTATTTATTTTTGTTTTTCCTCTTCGATATCCATAAATTCGTGATTAGAATATGAAATAAATTTTATATAAAATAGGTGTTTTAAGTATTATACTGAAATATGTACGAAACTTTGACATATTGTATAACAACCATACCGAATACAAATTAAAGTTTTAGCTTTTGTACACTTTATTGTTAAGGTTTCCATACTTTTTTTATTTCTTTGTAAAAATGGCTAGGGTGAATGGATGACATTAAAGGAAATGTAAAAGGAAGGAAGAAATAGAGTAGCCACAAGAGAGTATTTGATGAAAAACTCAGTGTTTGCTGTTTGTGTATGTGTGAAAGAATTAAAATGAAAATTTTGCCCGTTTTATAATAGAATAAGGCCTGACCGTAATTCAATGGTCGGTTCTGCTCTTCATTTTATAAAATGTAGCCAGGGCAATTAGGGATCTAAATTGAGGGGATTTTTTAACCCAAAGATTATGAGATTATCGGTTTCCGGCAATCGTTTCGTGAATAATAATCAGATGAAATTCATTTCTGGTTCCATGAAACGAATTAACGCTTATCGAGTGTTTAGCCAATATAAAGAAAATATTATTTTGCAACTTTTATTTTTTTTAATTAAATTATACAATAGGGAGGTGATGATGAAATAAAACTACGATAAGCATTCATCCACTGTGAAAGAAAAAAGTAAATATTGAAAATATTTTTAAGACATTCAATATACAATGGAATAGTATAAGGTGAAGATGTGACTTCCTTTTAATACCACAGTTGTGTGCCTAATTAATTCGGTTGGTATATCGTGCGAAACGGAATTGGTACAATTTTTCCCTCCATGGAATTTATTAAGGCAAACGAAAAATCAATGAGTGATAATGGGGTAGGTTTAATGTGGATTATGACTATTGAATTCAACTGTAATGAACCGAGTTTCCGTTGGTTTTCTATCCGTATTGTAAAAGCTTTCATATATAAATTATATTTGTAAACAGTTTTCTTGCCAGATTGTGTCTTCCTATAAATCAATTTTTAGCTCATCGGAGAGAGATGATATCTGATTTAATACGACACTGGTATAATCACAAGCGCGTAATACACACCATTCTCATCCAACATGTTTTATTTGTTCGATTCTTGAGTATTTTGTTGAAACTCTTGGGTGTAATGTCAGGTAACGCAAAAGGTGTCAAATGAAAAATACCAAAAACGTGACTCAATTCTAAATTGGTATTATCGACTGCTGAACTTCTTTATGGTTACGAATTGTTTTGCAAAGAAAAATTTTTTTTTCTCATTGTATTTATCGATGGTCTCTTATGATGAGTTTGACGTGCAATACTTCACAGGTTTATAGTTAATATCGTCTTTCACGGTATTATAATCATGACATTTAGGAAAATTTATGTGAATACCAAAATTATTCGTAATTCTGTGAATGCGTTTGCCTGATTAAAGGAATTTAAATTATTTTAGCAAAGAGAAACATACTAATCAATGGTCTGGGGATTCTGGTAATCTTTAAACGTTCGCTCATCCGTTCATTTAAATATTAGTCTGCTATGAGTCTCGTATGTTCTGTTTTAAAGTAGAATTTTTACATGTCTTTAATATAATAAAATCCACATGTTTTAGTTCATAATTTTTCAAGAAAATATTACTTATTTATGGAATATTTAGCAAACGTTTAGCCACAAGCTGTTTTATACTTATGGAGATGGTACAGCACGAGGAAATGAATATTATTTACTGACAGCATTTTGGCAACAGTCTTCCATTGTTTGTTAATAAAAATACGGTAACCCTACTTGAGGAAAACCATTATCATAATTCATTGTGTGTAATTAAATTTTAGCCATTTTCATTTTCTTATTTGGAAATTCAACAGTCGCCTTAAATTAAACTAAATTTTTCTTTGTACATCATAACGATATTTATGTAATTAATTAGCATTAACTGTGTATTAATGTAATGGAAATTTTATAAAAATTAATTAATAGAATTATAGAATATTTTGAACCAACAAATAAAATTCGTTATTTTGAATAAAGAACATGTTAGATAATCAAGAAAAATTAATTCTGATTATCATAATGTCTCGTGTAGATTTATTATAATAATAATAAATTGTAATTTCATTTATTTTCCAACAGCAATGACTTGATGAAGACACTGTGCTTTTCGACAATGACATGAAATGGAACGTATGTTCGTCATATACCTGAGATATTCTTTTGCTTAAGCCTCTGTGAGTGAAGTTTATTATTATTAGTTATTTGTCGTATAGTTGCAGTTCAGTGGTCCCTAGAGAAGACAAATATTTCAGTTATACATTACAATGGAATTCTGTTGACTATTCTATGACCTAAGTTTATCGCTCTTCATTAATTTCTGGCCACAATAAGCAGTTAAGATAATCGTTAACAACACGAATAATAGGAGTATTTCTATTCAGTACGTTGCCTTCTTTTATATTAACCATAGAATAAATTCAAAGTTATGTGTCCTATATTTTGGTACTAACTAATAAAAGGTAAGCGATCATCGGTTTGTATAAAATCTCACTTCTCGCTAGACAGCTTAAGACAAATCTTAAAGAATTTCTAATAATGAGTGGCGACAAGAAAGTTTCAACAGTACAATTACTCCTGCGATTTTAAAAGTATTCCAAAGAAAAAAAATCAATGAATACCGAAATAATTTTTCAGAGGAACAAGAACCTCAGCGGTACACCAAAATGAATATTACGAATGGGCGAAACGGTGAAATTCGTCACAATCCACATTGAGTTATCCCAAAGAAAAAAAAAAATTACGAAAATTTTGACTTAAGAATATGGTGTGTCATTAAAATCCTTGAATAGGAAACTCATCGTAACAAATAAAGAAGGTGATGAATATAATTATCTTCATCGGGATGCTGAAACCGTGGCCACAATGTCAAGTGCTTTTTGGCCAAATCCTTTGTATTTTGAGGTGGAACGGAGAAAGAAAAACAAACTTTTCCACATAAAGAAACGGACGACAAATGTTCATCAAATTGGAATGAGTATTCAGTTACTAATTCCGTACCAAATTGGTGAATGGGATACACAGTTACTTTGAATAGAGATACTGATTACATGAAGCATATAGCTCATAATTACTTTTAGAGACCACAAACGATATATATTTCCATATATGTATGAACGTAACTATACGAATATTTGTTACTAATTCCTAAATATTACAGTGTATGAATCTTTTAAATAAAAAAACCCCAAAGCAAAAGCAATCGTTTTGAGTATACAGAACATCAGACGAATTTATTATGCTAAACAATTTCATTACAACTTTCGTAATTTTCATAAAAATAAACTCTCTTTTCTTGACGTAATTATACTGAATCCATAGTTTCTATTTGCCTTTTAAAATTAGCAATTGAAATTATATCCGACGATTAAGTTTTACAATCAAAAATAAAAAAGAAATAGAAAAACTTATTTAGTATTATTTTCATTCCAGGTAATTTATGTGACTTTGATTTAACTTTAGCTATACTTAATACAGTGTAATTGAATTTATTTGTGTAACACGAAAATTTTCAAATTGTATTCAATTTCATTCTTCTTGAGACAGTCTAATGATGTTGTTTTACTCGTCGTGTACAATAAAAAAAAACAACAGAATCGATTCATTGGTTAATGATTAGAAAATTGGCGATATTCAACTTAAAATGTGTTTTGATATTTTATCATCGAGACATGATGATGCGAATGTTATGCAAATGCCATCGATCCAAAATTGACTTTATCATTACTGTCGAAGAATGTAATCTGAAACAAGAGTAGCAACAGAAGCACGTGCACATAGGTAAGTAGCTGAATTTGATTACACAGAAGGAAAAACGTATAATTCAATAGAGAAAAAAGAAGTATTATAAACATGTTGGCACCACCTGTGACCATTAAACAATGCCAGTTAAAATGAAATGGGTCAGTGAACAAAGATTTCGAGCAGAGTATGAGATTATTGAATTGTTAACCTCTAGAATATAAAGAATTCAGATGGCTTCTGATGTTAGTTTACGTGTAAGAACGAATAATTGGATTGTTTAAATATTTGACTTTAGATGTTTCCATGGGACGCAGTCAACTGAATGGTAAAGAAAAACAGTGGCCAACCAATGACAAATGAACAAGGAAAACATCCTCGGCAGAAGAAAATAAAGAATACGAAATAAAAGAGATATTAATTAAGCTCTTACTGTACCATTTGACTAGTTGCCAACGGGTATAACTTCTCAATTAAATCCCTGCTTTTGATTTACTTACTTTGGCCTGAATTTCAATGACTGACACACTTAACTCCATCAAAATGGATACAATTTTGGACTATGTGGAAACTGGTCCATTTTGGATTTTCCTATTTTCGTTGAATGAAAAATCACTTAACAAAATTCCAAACGTACATCCGATTATAAATGGGGCCAAAACTCCTGCTGGGTCATGTATGTATGTGATTACATTTTCTGTGGAAAATCGGATAAACTTTAGCATATGTTTATGTTATTTTTGTTACCCCACTAGAATTAGACATGTAAAACATAATACAAATAATGAGGTTTACTCCGAAATATGTGAATAAAAATCATACACAGATTATTCCTATGTATAACGTGGGAGTAAGGAACATTGTTTGACCCTGCCTTTTGACTTTGCGGTTTTCACGTTAGACGCATTTTAATTTAACTTCCATTTTATTAACATTCCAGAGAAATTGAAACGGTACTGCTTAACATAAAAATTTGTTTGTGATAACGATGATGTTTTTATGATTCACAGTTAAAGTTCTAACGATGTTTATCATTTTTATACCATTTATTATAAACTTTTTTATTTGCTGGTATAAAATGATGATCACAGATAAATCTTCAATTTACGAATGACAAAAGTATTTGGAGAAATTTCGTTTTTTTTTTGCACTTGTGAAATCTCTGATGACATTGAACCTTAAATCTGTTATTTTTAGAAACATCCAATTCTTCTTGTAATGTCCTATTCAACTTTGTCTGTTTTGACAAAGGTCCGGTTTATTATTGTACCAATGAATTCCCCAGCTGTGGTGCCAACAACTTCATTCTGTTTATCCATTCATATGAAAAGTGGCCACAAGAGATCCAAGCATTCAAGAGCAAAAATTTAATTAAGATAACTTCACCGCATAGGTAATAAAATTCCTTCTACAAAAGAATTCGATACAATCGGTATTTCATAGTCAAAAAAAAATGAAAACTCATCTGGAAAATGAAATAAATAATTCTGTTGAAAACGAGTCTATAAATATTCTTATGATTAATACGATTTTGTATAAATTGGAAGCCATCAATTGTTATCGATAGAAACTGAACCTCCTAAATGTTTAATCTATAATCCCAAAAATACTTTCAATTCTTCCAATTAAATGAAACGTGTTTGCTTCGAACTGTTCAATATATCATTGATTTCAATGAAAATTTTATCGTCAACTGTTAATTTCATTATCTAAATTTATGGACTAACTTTTGACCAAAATACATAAGAGAAAACAAATTTCTGAAAATGTGTTATAATGGTATCTTAAATATAATGTTGATGACGATTTATAAGTCGTTTGGATGTTTATAAGATGTTAACTAAAAACACTAAGGATATTCAACTCTAGTTATAAGGATAACTATTCAAAGAAAACTCATATAAAATATACTTAAATGATACGGTCGCTTACCGATAACAATCAATTTTATTCTAGAATCGTTTTGCTCTTTTCATGGTTTCCGTTCACGATATCATGTAGACCAAAAATGAATTATAATCGGATATTATATTGGTTGAAACAAACCAATGGCCACAAAAAAGAAAAACGAAAATGAAAAGCCTATTCATTATTACCCATTTAATCGTGTTATACCAAATGGGATATAATTTATGTATATGGCAACAGAAACCTTTTAGCCAAAAATCTACAGTGAACTGGAAATAATATTGTTACAAAAGAGAATAAAATTAATGAGGTCTAATGTTGGTTATGGTATGAGGTTATTTGTGGGTTGTACCATAAAACTCTTTCATCTTAGTCCAACAACAACTATCAATTTGTTTGTTCGCAATTCCTTTTTTTATGGAAAATGTTATTATTAATTTTACATTTGTGTATTAATATTCGAATATAAAATACTGTTGTTCAAACGATTTAATATCAAATTGACCAATAGTTTAAATTCCAATAAAATAAAATTGAATATAAGGCCACAGCATTCAATATTTACAATCAAATCACATTGAATTACACAGTCCATTAAAATTATTATTGCATGTTGTTTCACATTTGGTACATGCTGGTCCTGTTTCATAAATAATATCGGTTGGTGTATTGGAAAAATTGCAAACAAATTGTGATACTTTACGTTTACCAGCATCACTTGTTGAATAACGTGACAAGGCACAACCGACACGAGACGACCGATCATGAATAATTGTTTTATAATTTTTAAAACCAAAACTATTAAACTCATGTTTACCGCCAGCTATCCACATTTCAATCATTTCATGAAGACACATTGCCATTGGTAGAAATCGTTCATATGATTCTAGTGCTACAATTATTTGACCCACACGTTCATATTGTTTTGTACGAGTACACTTATCATATTGCAATTGACATGTTTTAACATTCAATTCAGCCAACAATTGTAAGTCATTGTCCCAATTCTGAAATCAAATGATGAAAATAAATTTTTTATAGTTTCTCTTAAATGGATTTTCAATGTACTTCTACTTACCAATAAATTCATTTTAGCTGCTGGTAGAAGATTAAATTTTATATCACCAATTGCTACTTCATTACGGATTGTATTTAATCGGTTTAAGATATAAGATTTCACTTCGTCAGTCATTTCATACAATTGAGCATCAGCACCACAAATGCTTGAAAAATTCTAAGAATGTATGAATACAATTCAATTTTAATTAATTGATAATAATTGGATTAATTATTAAGAATTACTTACAATATTTTGAGTACATCCGATATAATTACGTTGTAATGATATGCAATTATTAATCGTACAATAATCATTTGAATTGTTACTATAGGCAGTTACAAATAATTCCTTTAATTTTGGTATTAAATAATTATTATCATAAATTGGTGGTCCAACGGGAATATCATAATCGGTTGTTTCATTTAAATTACACAATGCGGAATAATTAATGTTACATCCACTTAAACACTGTGAACATGGTGCACCACTCACGTACACTGGTACACCAATAAAATTTGTATATCCATAATTACATGTTAATTGTATGGAATTTTTCCCATTTGGACTCATATAGTATGACATAGCACATCCAATACGGTCCGAATTTTGATTTACCATAACTGTAAAGTGTGCAATTGCAATTCTATTAAGGGAATTCAAATAAATAAAAAATTAAATTATTATATTCAATTTAATTAATGGTATTTACGATAATATTAATAATAAAAATAAAAACTATACCCATCTGGATGATCGTGATATGAATCAATAAAAGATTGATTAGCTTCCCTGTGCTCAATAAACCATTCATTCACGACCAATATTATTATCTCATTAACTGTTGGCAATGAAAACTTGTTTGTTAATAATCCCAGATTTTGACCAGATGCCTTATACTTGACAGTGTTCCGGCATTGATCATGTTCAAATTGGCATCGCCGTACATGTAACTCAGCTATAAATGCTAACTCATCATCCCATTGCTATTTGGTAAAAGAAACAAATTTAATATTATTAATTGTATTATCATTACTACCTGGCCTCATTAACTCTCTTGTTATAACTTCGATCCAATATTAATTCTTAATTTTGACCACAAATCAAAGCAAAATCACGAATCTGTTTTAGGCTTAACTATAGAACAGTGAAAAAAAATATAACAAACATTACCATAGTACGCATTTCAGCAGCACTTGTGTACCCATTAATGTTTCCACCAGCAATCTCATTACGTTTTTCATTGTGTAAATTAACAATTAATTGTTTCTGAACGTCTGTTAGTTTAATTATGACGCTATCACTTGAACAATTACCACCAAAGGTCTGTAATTTATTATCCCATTGTCCAACAAGAAAATAGAAAAAAACATCCAGAATAGAAAAGGAAATAAAGATCTATTACACAAATTTTATTATCAATTAATTTCAACCATTTAGTTAAGACAGTAAAAAAGTTAAACATCGAAAATAATCGACAAACTTACTTGGCCATTAATCTCGCATCCTATATGAGTATCATTACCATCGCACAACAATGGATTGTTGCAATAATCGTTGGCTGAATATTTGTCTGAATCATCGGTGTTAATAGATTCCCCATTAAATGCAGTAAAGTTGATTGGTGGAGTCGTCGTTACCAATATCTGTTCATTTTCACTACATAGACCATTGAAACTGTCATTTTTACATCCTGATATACAACCACTACAGGTGGGTCCCTCTTGGTATACAGGTGTATTCAGATAATTCGGTAATCCAAAGTCGCATGCCATAAAGAACATTTTATCATGTGTTATTGGATCTGTATACCGGACAATAGCGCATCCAACTGAATTCACTTTATCGTTGACCATTGCCATAAAGTTAGCAATTTCATAACTAAAACGATATACATGTGATATATAAATGAATTCTGACAATATAAAAGTAGAATGAATTCAATTCTCCCCCCCAAAAATAAGAATGAATGAATTTGTATTCTTTGGTTTTCTTTTATATCTGATAACTTGTAACGAAATTCATATTCATTTAGATGCTTAATAATACTGTCTGGAATTTCGTTTACATTTGTCTCCTATTTATAGAAATATTTATAAATTATTCTTCTTATTATTTTTGTGGGGTTTTTTGAACTGCCACTTACCCAAGTTCATGGGGTCGATAATCAGACACATACGTACTGTTTGCATACAAATGCTCCATGTACCACCGTTGTATGGCACGATCAAAGACTTCTTTTAATGTGTAAAATTTATGTCTGCTACCTATCCAAATTACATTTTCTGTTGGTGAATACCTAAATTCTACAAATTGATCGGATTAAATAAAATATTGTTGCAAATTTAACAAATAATAAATCATACCTTTTTTCGGTAATAAAAATTCACAATTGTATCCACGTTGGTTAGCAGATTCCATCAATCGATTATTCCATTGCTAAATTCAAGAATAATAATCTATAAATATTCCTTATAATATCAGTTTTAATTTAACTTACTAGTATTGGCATTCGAATTGCTGTGTTATATCCAGACAATTTACCAAGCGCAACATCATTACGCACACGATTTTGTAATTCCAGTAAATAATGAATACCACTTTCTTTTAATTTTAGTACTTTATAATCCTTTGGACATTTGTGATTTGCCTATTGTTTAATGTTTTTATTTTTAAACATTTAAGATATAAACAAATAATATTCAGTTATACACAAAAGAAATACTTTTCTTTCTTAATATCATCCAACCAAAAATCTAAATTTATTACTTACACAAAGTGCACACGTTAAATTATTTATAATTATTAGAAGAATTATTTTGTAATTAACACTCATCGTAAGCATTTTTACTTAAATATTATTAAATCAATTATCAAATTTTGTGTAACAACTAAACTATTCAAATTGAACTTTAACTTGTTTGAACTGTTCCAAAGCACATCCAGACATCCATATAACTTGTTTATCTGGGATCAGTAGAATACAAACTAATTGAATTTATTGTTTCTTGGGCTTTTTTGGATTTTTATATTAACAGCATCTTGATACATCTCCATAGAATAATTCGTGCATTATGAAGTCTCTGAAATCGAATAAAGCCTCTCAGCCATATGAAATTTGAAACGTAATACGAATAATTCACGTTTTTTTTTTCTTCTCAAAAATAAAATTCATTTAGCTAATCATACATAAGATAGTGATTGTTAGTGATGATTACTCAACACCGGTTATTAGTAAACAATTAATTTTAACAGGTAAAAAAGATTTTCAGCCAATTTATATGACGTTAAATATCTGGTATATAATAAACAATCAAATGTTAATAAAAAACTGTTCTTTTCGTTTATTATTCCCTGTCTTATTTACCTCATATACAATATTTAACTTTTAAATTCTTTATCAAATAGCTTATTGTGCTAATAAAGTAATTAGTTAGAAAATATTTCAAATTTATTACACAATCCAATATATGATGCACTTTTACGATTGCACATTTCACCAGCACTACTAGTCGCTGCTAAATATATCGGTTTATTTACAATATTTCTCATACTAAAATTGCATACAACATAATATTTGTAAATCAATCCATTGGTAGTTGTTTCCGATATTGCACAACCAATTTTAGAGCTTCTCTCATGTGCCATAATTGCAAAATTCTTAAATGATTTATCAGTAGTATAAATTATTTCCATATTTGGTTTTAAATTTTTCAATTCATTCCACCAATTAGCAAATGCTTCCTTTAAAATATTCAATGGATTTTGAGGATTTGTTGATTCCATTTTATATAAATTTTGTCCGGACATAGGATACTTTGCTATAATTAAATTTTCATAGAATTTTTATTTGTTTTTCCGTTGCCGTTGAAATATTGGCTTACCTGTGTTATGACAGTCATTAGCATAATTACACAATTTAACATTTAATTCAGCTAAATTAGCTAAGGTATTATCCCATGTCTTTTTTTTTTTTTTTGAATTTTTGTAATAAAAATAATTGAAAATAACGCTGCCATTTTAATAATAATATATCTGAAATTAAATACTTACACCTTCTACCATCCGTTTCGCTTGAGGAAATAATAATTTTCCAGTTGCTAAATTACTTCGATATTCATTATAAATTTCCATTACATCATTTTGCACTTCTTCATCTAATATTAAGAGTTTAGCATATTTAGGACACTCTAAAGAAAATTCCTATAAATTTTTTTTTGTTTTAATTTTTTTATGTAAACCATTTGATTTTAAGACTATTCATTTCACTTAATATAAACTTTAAAATAATATCACTCATGTAATAAAATAGGAAACAATATCACTTACTCCATTATGATTACATGCAATATGTGGAACTTTTTTACACAAATTTGGAAAACAAAAATTATTTAAATTACCGTTCACTTTATAAAGAACATGGACAATGAACAAATAATTAATGATTAAATAGATCATTTTCACAACTTAACTATGCTAAATATTTGATTAATATTTGACTAATTTAATATTAATATTTGATTTATTTTTATTACTAAATAACGGAGATATGTTGAACCACTGCCTGATATCTTACCAGTCGATTAAAGACTGAATAAAAAATTTTATTTTAAATTAACTGTAAGCGAATAATAAATTTTTTAAAAATATATTCGAAATTAATATTTCCGTTTGTAATTTACATTGTATACTAAGTATCGTTGTCATAATTTATGTCCATTACACATGATGGATTTATACAGTCAATGACAATTTATATGAAAATTTGTTAATTGTAGTTGAATACTTTTATTTCCCATATTAACCCAATCACGTTATAAATCATAATTAAGTAATTAATGAAAATACTCTTTTAAACGATTCAGTGTTAATCGTACGTATACCCAATTGTTTCGAATGCATAAAAACTTATTAATGGATGCAATACAGAGTTTAGTAAAAATTCATAGGTAATATAAATGTAAGGAAGAAATTTTAAATTATTTACTTATTGCCATGTAGACACACTTAATTAATATAATAACAAATTATTTATATAATGTATATAGTCAAGATTACACGTTATAATAATTTAAACTATCCAAATGAAAATTGTTATTCGTCGAACCTAGTAACATCAGAATTGTCACATAAACCTGCATAGTTTAAAGATCTTTGAATACACTTTGATCCAGGTTCATTAGTTCGTGTATAGATTTGATCTCCAACTACGTTTCCTTTTGCATAATTACAAGTTAATGTAATTGCAAACATTGGTACGAAAAATCCGGAACAACCAATACGCGATGACTTTGCATTCACAATTTGTGTAAAATAACCAATTTTAGTTGCAAGTTCACTTACAGGAAATTTCCGCAAATACACACCTTTGCTGTATTTAATGTTACTATACCACTCTCTAATAGCAGATTCAAATGCTACCATAATACCTTCTGGACTAGTATCTATTGTTTCACCATAAGAAACATAGACACTCTGACCAGCTAATGGAAATTGTTCTATAAATAATTTTAATAATATTATAAGCTAAACACTTGTGTACTGTGAATTGTATACTGTACCGCTAGATTGGCAACCATCATGATCAACTTTACAGCCATAAGCGTGAACGGTAGCTGATTGTGCTAAACTATCATCCCATACCTGAATTGATATTTAAATTATTCTAATTTACCGTTTTTTTTCAATAAGGGATACATGCACTCACAACTTCAGCCATATCTGCTGCTCTCACATGGCCTCTTTCATGACCGTTTGCTATAAATTCACGTAACTCATTATGCTTATGGACAATTGCATCCTCTAATTCTTCTGTCATTTCAATTAGTTGTGCATTTTCAGGACACTCTGGATCAAATGCCTTTCAAATCAAACACTTATTTAAGTAAAACCATTCAAATTAAATTATTTTGCAAATGAAATTCTATACTTCACGCATTGGACACTCATTTTGTGCAAAACTAATTGTAAGTACCGCATAAATTAATATCAATTCTAAAATTTAGAATCGTTTCAAAATTAATTTTAATATAAATTTTAATTAAACACCTAAGTCTACCTGTGATTAATCCCATTTTGAGATTCTTTTAACTTTATCGTTCACGAAATGGACGATTTCAAATTTTAACTAAAAAGACAATTATATTTATACTAACTAATCAACTAAATTTTTTTATATTGATTAAAATTGCTAATCAAATTACGACAATTAAATAAAATTTTAATCATTTTATTCAGATTAACTATTTTCATTTCCGCAATTATTTAAAATTAAGTAATATAACATCTTAGCGTTAGTGATTGGAAATCAATAATCGCACAAATATTAGCAGATTTAACTATAAAAGTTTAATTATTTAACCAATATAGGCGCAGTATACGGAGTATACGCTCTGCGATATCGACATTCAGTTAGAGCTTTCGATCGATTTCCCTGAAATTTATAACCGACATTCATTACCGCGCCTTTCATAAGTTTGTAACTGGAGTTAAGAAACAATTTTGCAGTAATATTGAATAGTTTCAGTAATAATTAAAATTATCCTAAAAATATAGATCATCAGCCATTCATAAGTAACCAAATAATTAAAACAATCATTTCATAAGGCAATAATTACACACGGCAATAAATGTCTTTCTCTACACAAATTCTTTTAATAACATCAATAAAAGTATCTAGACAGTAAATAGTCAACCAGAATTAGCACAAAGTCCTTTATATCTTTTAGATGGTATCTTACAATTTGAACCAGCTTCAGATGACGGAACGTAAACAATGTCTGTATCTGTAGCCACATAATTACATGTCATATTAAAGTTTGAATTTGATACAATTAATGCAGCGCATCCAACATGTGTTGCTTTTTCATTTATCATATTAAAGAAATGGCCAATATGTTGGTCATTTGTATCATTCTTATGATATTGTTTTATATAAGTCATGTTACTGTCAACATATTCATTAAAAAATGAAAGTACAGCTAGTTTCACTGTATTAACCAATTCTTTTCTATCTAATCTAGCAGTGGTCCAAGAGGCGTATAGATTTTGTGTCACAAAATGATACTTTTCTAAAAGAAATCATTTTTAATTATTCAGATAATTATTAATAATTCATAGAAATTACTAGTTTGAAGGCAATCATCATGTTTAAATTCACATTTAAATGTATGGTAAGTAGCCAGTGCTGATAAATCATCGTCCCACAGCTTTGGAAGAATTTAGAATAAATTAATTTGAAATATTTCAATGTAATTTATAAACAATTACCATTTCTCGCATTTCAGCTGCTTTACTGTGGTTAGGTACTTCACCATTAGCAACACGTTGCCGATATTTATTATGTTCATCCACAATGGTATGTTCCATCAATACCATATCAACCAATTTAACATCTTTCGGACATGATTTAGCAAAATGCTATATAAATATTCAATGATAATTCACAAATTTGCAATAAATCAAATATTATCACCTTAATAGGATTACAACCAACATTTGATTTAGTTCCACATGAAAGACTGCAATAGTCTTCACTGTATACAAATACCATAGCAATAGATACAACTAATAAAACTGCGAATATTAAAAAAATAAACAAATATTTATGTAGATAAAATGAATTGGGTATAAAAAGTAATTTAGAACTACCCTGTAACATGCTCATAGTTAATTACTAAATACTTAAATAGTCACTTTATAAGAGTATCAACTAAACACTTATGTTAATCGATCTACATTTATCAATATATAAATGAATATTGTATTCTTAACTATCAAATTATGAAGGACTTGCATATTAAACGCTTGTTTAACCTTTCATGATAACACCACAGTAATTAGTAATTATTTACACTACACAATTTAAATACAATCTGAATAAAGATCAAAACAAAATGATATAAAGATCGAATATTGATACATTTGTTTAAACATCATTGTGTAAAGCCACACTTGATGAAAGTGTCTTACTTGTTTTTTCAGGTGAAATGATACAGAACTTCAATAACATTTCCTTACATCCGGAAAATCAATAATTCTTTGTCCTTCCAACACTAATAGTAAAAATTACACTCCAATGTTATTAACAGTATATACCATTGACATTCTTTATTTAATTTTAAAATGATAATTCAAATAAAATGACACAAAATCTTAGTCATCTGCTTTATATCTAAAGTCAGTATGTTCTTCGTTTCCACAAAGCCCTGGATACTTAGTTGATGTTGTTTTACAACTTGATCCTGGTATATCAGTTGGAATATATGTTCGTCTTGTCAACAGATTCGTATATGAATAATTACATGTGATCTGAACATTCTTTTTATTAACATAGTACATGGCACAACCAACCAGACATGCTTTATAATTGGCCATTACTGAAAAATGGCAAATCACTTTTTCGAGACCACTTGCTGGATATATCAATGTTTGTTTAAAATCTTCACTAGTGTTTAGATATTCACTCAACCATTTGTTAATAGCATCTCGAATCGCTTGTCGAATTTGTTCATCTGTACCTGTAAATGTGCTATCAGATTTGCTGTATATATTTTGTCCACTCCATGGAAACCGAGCTGCAAATGAATAATATTCATTAAATAATTTATTAAAAACGATTAGCACTGATTGAAGTATTACTCGTCTTTCTGCAATCATGTCCTGTCTTGCATGCAAGTACATGATATTTAGCAACCTTAGCCAATTCAGCATCATATTTCTTGAATAAAATTTATTTAACATATGTAATAGAGAAGATCAAAGTTATAATTAACCATAGATTACTTACAACTTCACATAAGTTTGCAGCTTTTGGGAATCCAGGGAGATTGCCATTAGCCACAGTTTGACGAAGTATAGAATGTTCATCAGCAATTAAGTCACTATACAAACTTAGGTCAATGAAAGTTGCACCTACAGGACATGTAGACTTGAAGTTCTAAAAAAATTTCTCAGATTTATAAATTTTAATTCCACATCAATAAAAGTTCATTTATTACATCATCAGCACCACATCCAATATGTGTTCTATTGGGACATCCTTCAATGGTACAGTAATCCTCGGCAAGTAGTCCTTTTACGCAGCAAATTAATAGAAATAAATCTTAACAAGAATAATTAATTAGATTTAATTAAATGAATATAATTCTGGAAAAATTTTTTCATACAGTTCAGTTTCATGATTATTCACTTAGATCACTTGTACTTTAAGAAAACAACTTCTTCGTATAACAACAATATCATTGAAATTTGAACTTAAATACCTTTTAGGTTGTGATCTATTTTTATTGATTTTGCCAGTACACACGCAGTTATTTTACACGAGATTCAAGGTAATTTTCAAGGTAATTCAAGGTAATTTACAGGAAATAAATAGATTGTATTTCCTTAGTCGGCAACTTTTAAAAATAGAAAATTATTAAAACCAACTGTGCATACATTAGATGATACAAAATTATCAATGAATTAATTGTTTCGATTATTTATAGTGTTTTAAGTAAGCCCACCATGGTATTCTATGAGTATATTCGATATTGTAACAAAAAAATGTCCAGTTTGTATGAAAAACTGACATCCAGTCCTAGATATGAACCTTTGAATTCTTAAAGACGAATGTTTTAATAACTTCGAAAAATTATTTTTATTCATATATACAAATGTACACAGTTTAATTAACTTTAAGTCAAGATAAAAAACAAACCGAACAGATTTTAATCGTCATTTGCAAAATTAAAATTAGTATGTTCTTCGTTTCCACAAAGTCCTGGATACTTAGTTGATATAGTATTACAACTTGATCCTGGTGTATCAGTTTCCACATATGTTCGTCTACCCATCACATTTGTATAGGAATAATTGCATGTGATCTGAAGCATATTATTTGAAATATAGTACATGGCACAACCAACCAAACATGATTTATAATTGGCCATTACTGTGAAATGACCAATTACTTCACTTGGTGGAGGGCTAACCATAGGATAACTCAATAACTGCAAAGGAGTAGCATTCTGATATTCATTGAACCAAAGATATATAGCTCCTCGGATCTGTTGTCGAATTTGTGTCTCCGTGCCAATAAACGTAGAATCGCCACTCCAATAAATATTTTGTCCCATGTAGGGGAACCTCGCTAAAACAGAAACATTTTTTTTTTTTAAATTGGTTGATTGTAAAATGTCGAACATAATGTTACTATTACCTGTTGAACGACAATCATGTGCGAATTCACATTTAAGAACATTGTATTTAGCAATTTTAGCTAACTCGTCATCGTATTTCTAAGATAAATTTCATATTACTAAAAACTAATTTAAATGATTCGAGTGATCAAGAACAACACTTACGACTTCACATAAATTGGCAGCTTTCGGTAATCCTGGTATTATACCATTAGCTAAAGCTTGACGAAATTTTGAATGATCGTCAGCAATTAAATCAGCATAAGCATTTAAATCAACAAATGTAACACCACTGGGACAGGTTGGTTTAAAATCCTATTAACAATTATTAAAATAATCTAATTATAGAATACAAAAAATTATGATTTCAGAATTACATCAGTAGCACCACATCCAATGTGAGTGTTATTAGGACAAGATACAATTGCACAATAATCCTCGGCTAGTAAACCATTTAAGCAGCAAACCAAAATAATAAAATCTTAAATGGAATATAAACCAATTAATTATAAAAACTATTAACTAGAAAATGTAACGTACATTTTAAATTTCCCATTTTGTTACTTTAAACAGTTGCAATCGCGTATTAAACTCTTTCTGATTTTTATTATAGTTTACCAGATCTCTTTTATAATCCAATAATTTGAATTTAATCGAAAACTAAACTGTTTGTCGATATAATATTCAAATTTTATGAAACTAAAAATATTTTTTTTGCAAATTTACATGGCAAATGTGTGTACTAAAGACAAATACCTGAAATTAAATTTTGCAAATATTCATTTCCACGAAATTATTAGCAATGTAGTTTATTATCTACAAGTAATCTGTCAATTTTCCGCTTTGTATTGTCTGGAAGAAAATTTAATAACAATGAGTAAATCTACAAAAATATCAATAAATTCACTATGAACTCAAGTGTAAATTACCTATGTAATGATTAAAAAGAAAACGCAATACACCTGTTCAAATAATTTTTCAACCTATACATTTATTTATCTGATTGTTTTCTTGAATACAATTTGCCATACACATGCCACAGTTAAATTTTAATGAAATGTGGTTCTATGACAAACAGAATTAAATTAAAATATTCAATAGCATATTTACAAACATTTCAATTATATTTAACTATTGATATAATTATTTTTTATTATGAATTATGTTGAACAAGTTTAATATGTATTTAGTTATGTATATTTAAAGCTCATCAATAATAGTAAAGATACAACATAGATCAATAAGATATTACATGTATTTATCTTAAGTTTAATAAATTACAATAAACAATATTATGATTATGCAAAATTTGAAGAATAACAAAAGGACATGTGCAAAATGTTATTATTGCTGAAAATAAAATACAGAAGAATATATAACATTTTAACGAATTTTAATATTCATTTTACTTAATACTCAGGTAGAACTTGAATCTTGAATTACATTATTCCGACATAGACGAGGACAATAATAATTATTCGATTATGAGCTATCAATGGATTTCGATTGTTCTGTATCATTTTTAGATCCATATTATTGCTAATTGTTTTATCCATGAATTATAACTAATTATTGTATTCACATTTCTCGTCATGAATTATTTTGCTCAATTTAATTTTAAAAGAATTCGTTATTTTCCATTAATTTAGACATTCAACGTTAAGACATTTACTTAAGAATGATTATTTGATGATTTGGAATTTTGACGTTGCGGTATCACAAACTTTGGAGGCGGCTGTGGAGTACATTGCGGTGGAATGGAATTAATCGATGCCTGTTTTACTAACGGACGTGGAGCATTTTGAGTTGTTATTTGCATTGACTCTGATTTAACACCAATCCGAGGTGGAATAGCCGGTGGCGGTCCACGGTTAGGTAATGATGGCGCTCTTGCTGGAATCCGTGGATGTGGTTGTGGCGGACGAGCAGGAGGTGTTTTATCCGGTCGATCTGGGATTGAAGGTCGTTCAGCGGGTATTGGCTTCTGGCTCACACTCGCTGGCTTTGGTGGCTCGAGTGGTTCGACCGATGTCACTGGTGACTTTGGAATCTCTGTTACGGTTGTTGTTTTAGAAATGGAATGAGACGGTGATGTTTGTTGTACAACAACTGGTGCATGTGCTGGTGATTGAATATTTGCGACAGTTGTAACATTAGTAAGTGGTTTCTCTTCACTCTTTTCCACTGGCTTATGATGTATTGCTGGAGATGTTGGCGGTTTAAGAGTCCCTTGTTTCTTTTTCAACTCACGACTGGCGGCCACATAAGAAAATACACATAAAACAGAATAACAAATTTGATCTGCCATTGCTGAATGGTATTTCCTTTGCCTGATTTGTCTGCTTTTAGGATCTAGAGTTTCAAGAAAGGAGAAAAGAAATAAGAATGTCAACAATTTCAATATAAATTTTGTGAATAAATCTGAACGACTCATACTATATTCTTCAAGTACAAAAATACCGCCTTTCTGTGTAAAACATTTCCTAATATGCTCCAGACGTACGAAAAACTAAAAATAAGATTTATAATAAAATATTTATGAATCTATCGATTATTTCGTTTGAAGATCTTAAGCAATAATTAACTATTAGTAAAATGAATAATTCATTTTTATCAAATTTATAGAATTTCGCGATTGTAAATAATTTATGTGCTTATATGTGTGAATGTTTATTTAAATGAGGGGTGGAAGGAAAATTCAGCATTTATAATACTTATATTCAAATAGCAAATCAATTTGATCAAGTAGAGTTATATTAAGGCAAAAAGCTCATTCATGCAATATTCAACAGCTAATAATATTTAGTGCAGAGCATAATATTGAATGTGCTGCAAACAAATTCAATTGAGTATTACAATTTACTTTTGTATCATTCGATATAATGTGATCGAATTTTGATTAATACCTAATTTTTCTGTCATAAAAATTGATTCATATCGAAGACATAGTCTAAGTAAAATTCAAGTGCTACTAATAACAGTTCAACATAAAATTGATAATAAATTGCTCAATTTAAATAAAAATCATTTAATTCTTTTTATAAATTAAACCAAAAAAAATTTAGAATAGAACTCTAACTAAGGCTGTCAAATCTTCGTTTCATGTATTTATCTAAATTCGCTTAAATGCATTTTCGTACCATAACAGTATGTATTTGAAACTAATCAAAACTACACAATAAAAATATAACTACATAACATACATACATATGTAATAGTTATTAATGATTAAAATTAATTTATTACATTTATGAATTAATACTATTTTACGTTTACGTTTTTTGTTCTACCATTTAAAAGTTAAATAATGAAATTATTTCAACAAAAGTTAAATAGAAAAACCAAAAACATAAATTTTAGGTGTGTTTTAAAACAGTATGGCTGTGAAAGGAAAATCATTAATTAAATAGGTTGAACAATCGTTTGTTAACAAAAATTAACCCATAAGCTATATAACGAATTCATATTGAAAATATAATTTTCATTTGAATAATAACCAATGAAATCTGTGTATGAAAGTTATCAGTAACCAAAAGCAATTCGATTTAATCGAATTTCAGAGGTTAACAAAAATAAAATTAAAAACAAAAACAATTAGGCAATTAAAGTTTGTGGATCAACTACATTAAATATCCGGCTGGTAATGTTAAATGAAGATACAGTTAAGTATTCAACTATTGTATTGAAATCAAAATTAAGGTAATTGTTGTGTATCATGGTGAAATGTGAGTTGTAACTATTTAATTGTATTACAATTGATTCGTTAAAGCCTGAGGTTCATTATATTTTTTGGTTTTTTTTTTTGGTAGTCAAAATTTTCTATAGTTAATTACAGACACTCTAAGTTCTACTTAGTATTTGCTAATTGTTTATAATAAAGCACATGTGAAGTTTTGTTCAGAACAATTCTTTTTTGTTTTGCTAAAAATTCAATCAACTTCTATAGTTAAATACTTCTGTCATTTGGTTTTTTTTTGACTGTGAATTACATTACAGTTTACTCGTAATACAATGATTCTAATGTTGATATTTTTTCTTGTTTTTATCTGTTTAATTCATGGTTTTGTTTTAATCTAAATAACTGTTTCTTTATGTTCAATTTTTTTTTTCTAGTAGGTAGTTAAAACTTCAAAAGCATTAAACACATTAATGAATTCTCATATATTTTACAATAAGATACCTCGAAATCCTTTATATTTTTGTAGAACAATATGATGGTCCAAATCCAATTTGTTCAATGGTAACGCAGCATAACGATTATAAAATACAGGCCAAATTATTAATTACCATTAAAAATAACGCCATAATTATTCATCTACTTCTACAAAACACACGTTTAAAATCGATACGAGAGTTTGAGGTTTTTTTTTTATTCTTAATTTTAAGTAATTGAAACATAATGGGATAAATGAAAATATAAAAACCAAATAATAAAACAAAAACAAAAGAAAATTAATTTAAACAATTATGCCATGATCCTTATATTTGAGTTTTGGGACCATTTTATCAAATCACATTGTTTCATATCGCCATAACTTTAATACATATGTATGTATGCATGTTACCTTCTAAATAAAAAAACATTTAATTAATTCACATTCTTTTATGTTTTCTCACAGAATCATTACTCGTTTATGCCATACATAATAATTATTACCAATTTTGAATTCATAATTCAATTACTTTAATGTTAAACGATTAATTTTGAATTTTTATTAATTACATTTGTATATTACATATGACATGAATAAAACATATTTTTAATTATCGCTGATTAAAATAGCACTACTGGCACCAGTAGTTTATTAGAATAAATGTAAATAGTTAAGTAGTCAAAAGGAAAAACAAAATAAATTTTAAACTGAACATGCTTGATTAATATCAATTATATGGTTAAAGTAATTAAATAAATGTATGGGGTAATTTATGCATTCAAGCATATATGGTCATAATTAATAATTATAATGATGACAGACCCATATAAATAGTAATAGATTAGATTTGTTTATTTAATAATCCAATAATAAAATCAGAAGATACTTAATAAATATTGCATATTTGACTTAAATAAATTCATAAATGGAATTAAATTAGGAAATCAAATTATATAAAAATAGGCTATTGATAAAGCATAACAATATTCGATATACTCCATTAAGATGATAAAAAAAATGGAATAATATTAAAAGGCATATGAATGAAATAAAATAACCGAAACATAATGAATGAAATTCTATTGAAAAATCAAATAAATGTAAATTTTAATTGAGTGACATTTCTTTACCGTCATCTTACGTAATTTGCAATAGCATAGACAGTGATTTAATAAATAAATAAATAAAATTTGTCTCACATTGTGGTCAAAACATTTAGTAGATGAATTAAAAATTTTACCATCTAATTAAGTCCATCATTCAATTCAAGTTTGGATCTTTAAAAAACACTTAAATGAGTTTCAGTGCCTACATTATCTATTTTCTTCACAATAACAAAGTAAAATAGGGAATGCATTTCCATATAATTTGCTTATAACAATTGACAAAAACATACATACATACATACGTATGTAAGTAGAGGGTGTAATTGACTCAATTCATTAATACCTTTCATTATCAACTAAAGATTTTTTATTTCTTCATATCATTCAAATTGGTATTTATTGTATTCATTTGAGCAATTTAATTGACGTCATACCGATCTTAATTTCAATTCTAGAATATCATAAACTAGAAAACTAGTTCTATTAAAATTTCGTGTCGCTTTCATATACATCACATAATTTAATGGTCTATTAATAATCAATTATTTAATAAAAGATTCCAATCACTTATAATCAATTCATTTAATATTATTTGTATGCAGCTGTAAATGCTATTGTCTGCACACAATAATTATATTATATATTGATTTAGAATCATAAAAATAAAAAAAAAATTATGAAAAGTTTTTATGTATTTTCAAGTACGTAAAGTTACATCAAGAAAATAATGGTAAATTAATATTTAAAATAATACATAATATATAGAATGCTTGACTATGCTATTTATTAATGTATAAATAAAATAATACAATCGCAGCATATGAAAATTTGTTATGGGTACATAATTAACTTACCTTGCTGTGCTCAAATAAGAGGGCAACACCTTCCAAGCATACCTGCAACAAACCACCCACACCAGTTGCCAAATCCTGTACAGGAAACTCACCACCCAATTCTGGCATATCCTTTGGATTTTTACGATTCTCCATTGTTTTCTGTATACACTGATACATTTCTTTGCACTAAACCGGGACGATACACAAATAAATTAGAGATCAATATGTATATAGAATCATATTCAATCATATTACGATAACAAAACTCTCGAAGGTACTCACCTTTCTCGTATAATACTTATGAAGTTCTGATTGACCTCCATTCCGACCCCATAATATTACAAGTTTTGTTTTTGGAGCATACGATACATTCACCAATCTCTCGTACCACCAACGCTCAATAATTTCACCAGTTACTGACCGTAATACTAAACCATCTTCTCGCACTTCCATAAATCGTAATGGTCCGCTTGCATCCACACCCTTGTATACAGTAAATGTTTGACGATGCAATAAACGAGATCCCAATGGTTTTAAATCAATATCGTTTCCATTCTAAAATAAATTGGTAAGTTAAAGTTTACAGAAAAATGTATACTGTTCCATATAAAAAACAATGTTTTACCAAGTTTTCAATTTTATCAAGTAATTGATGGACCTCTTGTGAATACACCAAACCAATATGACTCTTCCCAAGCAATCGTCTAATTTTTCTTTTAATTTCCTCTTTAGGCACTTGTAGCATAACTAAATCAGCCGTCAAATTATATAACATTGTTGACAACAGCCGATCTTCATCATGCTCTAGCCTTTTTCGTTCTGAATCACTTAGGGATTTATACCGTTCCATCATTTCACTTGGACCCTGATCCATACCAATCATATCTCGCTCTTGGCTAACCGCATCAAGAAAAGCATCCTCCCAAAATTGCATTTGATCCCATAATGATAATCTGTTTATAATTAATAAATAATATTAATACCAAATATTATTCTGGGTAATTTATCTTTCATAAAATGTACCTTTCTTTGCCAATTAATCCTTCAAATAAATAAATCCTTGGTGTATCGGGTGATGGCGATGTTGATGTATTTATTAAATGACCACCAGTATAACGAAAACCAGCACTAAGTGTTGATTTACCCGACCAAATACTCCCCGAACGGGCTTTATTCTCTCCACCTACTCCAATCTACAAAAAACCGTAATTATAAAATCATGTGAATTACAATTACATAATCTTTCTATTGAATTCGAAGGACTTACATTTTCATATTCTGTATCAGATACTGTGGAACGGCATGAAATCGATGGTATGAGACCAGACGTAAAAGCAGAAGCATCACTAATTGCTGACAATGCACCAGATGATCCATGAATATTTTCCGACTCAAATGAAGTAAATTTACTTAACAGCATGTTCCTTTTCTGTGTCCACAAATCTTTAAACATTTCCGTTGCTGTTTGTCCATCCTGTGTTGACAATCGTCTATCAGATGTATGTGAATGAATATCTTTTGTTTCAATTGGTTCATTTATTAATGCTGGATCATATTCACTTTGTGGTGATTTCAAGTTCTCTTTACTTCCCATTGGACTAACAGACTGAACAAAAATTATAATAACACGATTACTATTCAAGTCTACTACTATCAATATCTTTTGGCACTTTACCTGACTAGACAATAAAGATGCTGATAAATCGTGAGATTCATTTAAATCTTTACTCCAATAATGGGTGTGTGCAATTTCCATTAATTGGAAAACTGATGCCATACCGCCTAATCCAAAATTTTGATAAGTATGATCAAGACCCTTTGCGATTGCTATAATACACTTCAACATTCCTTTCCAAATTGGTTTTGCAATACAAACATCATCCAAGTGATCATCTGGTGCTATTTTCTTATCTAATGTTTTATTAATTTTACCCAATACAAACATACGATAAGATTCATCCCACATTAATTTTTCCAATCGACTCATTTTCAACCAACTGATTCCTTGGCCATTTAATATTTGTGCAATAACCTTCAATAGAATCATACAATCAAATCGTTTATACCAAAGATAGACATAAAGACTCTTCAGTTTCAAGTTTACCTCTTTCAAGAATATTTGATTACCAGAATCACTTGATGACCGTTCAGCATTCTGTTGTCGTTGAAGTTCCTCTTGAGTTTGTTTCGGCGTTGTATGCTTAATGAGATGCGTTCGTTCAACGAGCGCTTTACGTCCAGGAAATGAATCGAATGGTGAAAATTTTTCTTTACTTCTATTGGCATCTTCTTTTGGCATTGGTTTGTTGCTCGGTTGTATTTGTTGAGTTTTACCTACAAAGGAATCTTTATAATCCAACAATATTTATTGATTAACGAATATTACATACCTTTATTTCCACCAAATAGGTCGGAAAACATACTTGTGGTGGATGATGCAAGCCCATTAATTTCACTACCTAATGATGAAAATATATCCCGGCTTGTACCTGCTAATAAATTATTTGAACCTTGACTAACTACTGAGGATTCCGAAGATTGACTGCTCATTCGGTCGGATGATTGCATATCCTTTTTCATTAATCCTTTCTTGGCGGCAGCCTCTTTTGCTGTTTTCGTTAAATCACCCAATGTTGATTTACCAACAAAGGTTAAATCATCTAGTGTGGTTTTACTCACACCAGCCGCCTGCTTTGATGCTTCTAATGCTTTGGTTGAGGCTTCCTCGGCAGCTTTTTTTGCCTGCAGGGTGAACTGTATGGAAACCATGTTATAATCTCATTATCGGTGAAATATATATTAAATGTATCTTACTTTATCCATATGAGCTAAAAGACCATCTTGACTACTTTGTCTTGTGGTTTCCTTTACTAATACTTTGGCTTGATTGGCAAAATGTTCAAATAGAGAGCTTTGTGAGTTTTGTCGTTGTGCACCCATCTGAAATGAATTTAATTACAGAGCATTATGTTTGAAAACATAAATTCCTATTGATGAAACAATACACTTACATGAATAGGAGGACTAGCTGCCTCAGATCCAATACTGGAAGTTCGTCCTAATATACTGCTGGCAGGACTACTTGGTAATCGTGCCAATTTATGAGGACTAACAGACTCCTTCTCAATATTCTCCTCAGGCACTTGACCCTCAGGAAATACTTCATTGTCATCCTTATCATCGCCTGGTATAGAACTCAAATCCGATTGACTAGAAGATGTTGAATCACCATCGTCTTCGGCACTCAAGTCTACTTTCACTCCTTCTGGATATTGCAAAGCTTTGGGCACATTGTACACAGTAGATGGATCCAAATTTGAAGATAATGCTTGATTAATTTGATGGATATGATTCTTTGGACCATAGAAATCTATATCGCTTGATGCTGTATCACCATCAAGATCTGATGATTCCGAGGTACTAGAACTACCTTCATCAGAATCCCAATCATCTGAATCTGATTTTTGACCCTCAATATGTTGTATACTACGTAAAGCACCATTTAAGGAACTACCATCATCCCAGACTGGAAAACGGATTGACGATAACCCATGCGCAAACCATTTCGGTTTATCACCAATTTGTGTTGGATCCAATAATCCAGTTTGAACTCTCAGGAAAGCCACATTCGTTGGTGTTAAAGCCCACTCAGCTAAAAACTCAACTGCTTGAGTACGGGCAAAACGATTTAAGAAATTTGATGTTCGTGTCCTAGATCTCAAAAAACTGTTAATTTGAAATGCGACAACTGGCCGTGGATATAATCTTAGTGTTCTTGTATGTTCCGTAAAATTAGCCAATGTATTGTGGGAGTTAAAAAACCGTACCATTGCTACACGAGTAGCAATATCAACGGAATCAATATCATTTGCAAATATATATGGATTTGGTGTAGGCGATACACCACTACCAGATTTTGGTGAACCTTGAGATGAAAATGAATTCCTTTGGCTTTGACTTGTTGATCCTGGCTCTTGATTTGGCTTTTGTAACGATGATACACTATAAATGTAGAACAATAGAAACATCATTATTAAATCATTTAAGTAAATTATACAGTTTAATATCAAATTACTTCAACAAGGTTGGTGATGTTAGACTATCCCGTACAGATGGGAGTAACTGCTGCGAGGATAATACTTGATTGCACGCATTCATCGAACTCAAGGCCTGTTAAAACATAACAAAATATATATTGATTTAGTAACATGATCCCTTATAATTATTAGCTTTTAAAATCATTTGTAAGATGATCTTTACTAAAAAAATATCACGTTCTTTCTTTTTATAAAAAAAAGACACACACATAAGCACAATATAAAAATCAAATGGAAAAAGATTATACGGAATGAATGAAACAATTTTATATTTGGATAATAAAAAGCACTTTAAGTATCAGTTAAGTGATACGATACGATATGATTGTTATATTTATGGATTTGAAAAAAAGCAATTATATTGTGCAAATGTTTTTGCCAAAAAAGAGAATATTTTAACCTTTTTCTCTTATCAATATACTTATGTATGTAAATGTCATAAAAAAGAAGTAAATAACAGTATATTTACATATGATCCGTCTTGATCCATCAGATGCATAGCCTTCACATTTATGTATAATAAAGTTTTAATTTTTTTTTTAGTTATGTGATTGAGCGATTAGTATTCAATGGTAGAAGAAAATCAATAACAATGATAGAATGCCATATAAAAGAGAAATTTTTAGTTATGAAAAACAAAGTAATTGAAAAATTGTGTTAATTAGACCAATTGTAATAAAACATGCGAATTCGAAAGATAATAAAATTTTTCTGTTAATGATATAAAAAGGCAGTTTAATAACACATTGAATTGAATTGGATGCAATTTATCGGTTCAATATAAGTGCATTACCTGTTTCAAGTGATTCTTTAAAACCGTTGCCTCTGGTTCAGGTAATATTGGTATTGTCTCTGGATTACCAGTTGGTGGTGTTAATCGATTTGAATCTAAATCAACTGTCCATATGTCATCTGGTAATTTAAAATTTCTTTTAACACCTAAAAATGATGCTGGTATTCCAATAACAAATGGTGTTGGTGCCAATAATAATTGTTCAGCACAACTCATACATGTTGGCAATAAAGGTATCACCGGGAACATGTACTCCAATGGATAGATCATTGTTACGAATGCCATAACTGACATTGACAACGCATTATAATCACGTGATTGGAAAAGTACCTTATTCTCCAACAGAATCAATGTTAACACTTTAAGACATGTCTCAACTCCTGCAAATTTATACATTGTCAATGCTATAGTGAATATTGAAAATAAAAATCATTAACATACCAAGTAGTTCTAGAGGCAAGTGCAATGGAAAATCAACCATTGTGAAACGTGTATGATCGGGTAATGCAAATAACAGTGGCTCATGAACAGTTGGTGATAACACCTCCAATTCAATTCGTGTATAACCGGGAACCGGGACTGGTGTTGATAATAATCTTAATATCCATGTTTCAATCTCTTTAACGTCATTCAACACCACCGATGATGTATTCTCTGTGGGCTGAGATGTTAATACGGCCCACACATTGTCTCTTATGTTTGTTCTAAAATGCATAATCATTATGTTTAATTACAGGATCAGAATAAGTCAAAACGAGTAAGAAATTAACACTTACCTTCCACTATGTTTTGAAGACATACATTTACTACCATTTGACGATTCATTACATGCGTCAATTAATCGCTTTAGAATGAATAAACATTCACGAAATGTAGTAAAAAATGGATGATGTGATAACATACACAGAGACGTTAATGAATAATATTTTGGTTTATTTTTAAATTTTCTAATTGATTTTGGTGATGAAGAATGACTACCACCCGATTCACCTGAATCACCAACTGATTTAACACCAAGTTTTGCATCACTATCTGTATTGCTTTTATAGTCACAAGATGATTTTAAAATGCCATAGGAACTGAAATCGATAATGAAAATATTTATAGATTTCTATTTATTTTAAGGCTTACGTTAAGATGATCGCCAGATAAAGGATTATATTAAAATAGCATAAATACCTTGTTTCAGTACTATATTCTTTCCGTTTCCATGTCTGTCGTACTTGCATACTTTTGGTTTGTTGTTCTCCAGTTTTATTTGGTTTTGCTGGACGCTCTAATGGCCGATAAAAGTTAACACAAATACCATAACGTGTTTTCCCAGAATCTTTATCGGTTAAGGCAAACACAAATGATGTGGTATCACGTATTTTNCATGTCTGTCGTACTTGCATACTTTTGGTTTGTTGTTCTCCAGTTTTATTTGGTTTTGCTGGACGCTCTAATGGCCGATAAAAGTTAACACAAATACCATAACGTGTTTTCCCAGAATCTTTATCGGTTAAGGCAAACACAAATGATGTGGTATCACGTATTTTAGATGCATTTCTTTTAGCACCGATATTAAAACAACCCTCCGGTTGACAAAAGTATACCATATCTAATGGTAATGGAAAATCAGCATGATCATTTGGTGGATATCGTCGCAATAATTCTGGTATCTAATGTACAAGATATGAGAGAATAAAAATTAGTAAAATAAAATGTATTAGCATGGGAATGATAGATAATGTTTTGTAATTAACACTCAAGCTCTAGAGCATAATTAAATAGTAATTTTTTTTATATTTGTAGTAAAATTACACTTTATTATTGGTCGTTTGTGTTAAAGTGGAACAACTTTTATCAATATTCAATGATTTCGGTAACAGGTTTAATACCATTATCTCTGTTCACTGTGCGTATTACAATACAATAAAACCAAAATTCCAAAATTTACTTACTTGAATTGTACTATTTGGATCATTCTGTACTTTGGTATTAACAAATTTTTTCGTTCCAACAATTGCCAAGTAATCAATTAAACGTGGACACAAGTCTTTGCCTTGTGGACTGGTCATTTTAACTGGGATGATAAATTAAACCCAATGGAATTCTATCTTAGAATTGTAATTAATTACGACTGCTGGATCATTTTTCTAAATCTAAATAATGGCAAAGAAGAAATAACACAGTATAATGAGAGTAAAGAAAAAAATGTTTAATGAATCTAAGGATTACTGTGCATCATTCACTCGTGTTTTAGATGACTTGTGTAATGTACTTACTGGTAATTCATTTGACACGTTTTTACATGAGAAAATACTTTCATCATGTGATCGATAAAACAATGCTGTTTATTTGACGACTGTATTTGCTATAGTTAATGAATGAATTTATACAAAATTAGTGAAAAAAAGTAATCAATAAATTGGATACAACTTATGCAACATCACTTACAATCGAACGTAGAAACCACCAAATCAATAATACCACACTGTGAGGACAACTTAAGAGGCTGATAACTGTAGTTACAATTGACTTTTACGTTTTCACACTTCACTATAGGGATTGTGTGTATTTAAATATGGCGATTTAGAATCGAATTCTCGTTAAAATAATTTATTCGACTTTACTGGAGTTAAATATTCCTTTCTTTACAGCTATAGGAAATGAAAAATTTTGATTTGACTTGGTAATTTACATAAATTGTTTTCACGTACATAGATTCTATCGCTTTTTACTAGGGATGGTGGAAAAATCGATTTTACAGCTTGTAACAATTACACTTATAAAATATTATCTAAGATATTTAACTTTTCACTAATTTAACGATATGGTAATGTGTAGCACAATAATTAAAGTGTTGCCAGTTCCAGCAGGCAGTGAAAATTATTGCACTTACACTTAATTAATAGAATTTAGTGAATTAAATTGATAGAATTCACAATTAACGCCATCAAGAAGGTATGGCTGCAATTGGGTGAAACGTTACGAGACGACTAACAACCGATGAAGAATAATTTGTCCCCTGTATTGTATTGG
>JXOR01000065.1:0-26686 GCA_001014335.1 Coboldia fuscipes
TATTAACTAAATTTAATGCGAATTAATAATTTTGAATAAAACTGAAAAATGGATTCACCCACGGATGTTGTTGCGACAAATGTAATTTAAGAAATGACATTTATTACGAAACCGCAAATCTCGCTTTAATCTAGTCGAGAAAAGGCAAACTGGTCTTTTAACGAAACCACATTGTCTCGGTCTATCCCCACAATCAGGTTGCCCATCCAATCCCACAATAGGTAGAGAATCATATCCATAAATATACACGATGAAAACTAAAGGTAAATAGCACACTAAAGCATTCTGTATTACTCATAAATCGTTAAACTTTTACCAGAAATTAATAAAATGCATACTATTCGAATATACATTTGATACACAAAATTAAGTTGCCATAGAACACGAACCTTTTACTAAACTGATAAATTTAAAATGTATTCAATCCAATTTATAGTTAATTTTAATTAAACATTCTTTTACATCATTAATCGGATTTGTTGAATTTATTGTGGAATTAGATTTTTACGTAATTTAATTTTAAAATACAACATTTCTAATTCATTTAATTGTAAGTTAATTACTTTGAAATAAATACGTTAATTTCAATATGATACATATTACAAATGGTAAGTTTATAGTAATTCATATGTAATCACAGATAGAAATGATTTAATGAATGTGTAAGTAATAAACTAATAACCAATTTATTCAGAATAAATCAGAATTACAATTAAAATATACGTTTTAAAAAAGAATACAATTTTCCACATCTAATCTAATTAGTCTTTAACTTTTCCTCCTTTGTATCCATATAATTCACTTTTTGAGTCAAAATATTCCAGAAATTCAGCCAGCAAGGTGTAAAAACCAAAGTGACAACAGGAAATAGCCAATTTCCATAGATCTACAAATGATTATTATTAAAATTTATCAAATAAAATATCATAGTTATTGTATACTTACAGCTGAATCAACAATCGAATAGGTGATAGCTTCAGCTGTTGCCTTCAACGATCGTTTTAATAATAAATTGATTCCTAATTCAGGGAAGGAATACCAGGTATAAGCAGTCACAGCAGCATATGCGACTACCAACGGATTTAAGACCAAACAGAAGAGTCTTATTATTCTAAAAATTAAATCCAAATCAAATTAGAACATTGAATTCCATTATAACAAAAGTAATTATGTACACATACGATTTAAATTTCATGTGTGGATTAACCATAATTCCAAATGGTACAATAATTGCACATAAAATATATGCCAATGAGAAATTGATTAAAGAAACGACTAACAATGCTGTTCCCGTCTCCAACAGAACAGCAATATGTAATAATTCAATTTCGTTAGATTTTAATCTCAGCAATGGCAACAAAAATGCTGGTAAAAGTAATCCAATAGCCAGTATACATAAGATGCCATATTCTGTTGAAATATTCCTTGACACTATGAAATCATCTATTGGTTTAAAGAATGGCAAATAAGCCAAAGCGAAACCAACACAATGTACAGCAATGACTAAAATTCCAACTCGTTCGTAATTTAATTTAATATCCCTAATCACGATATTCCCTTTTTCGTCTTCATTCATTTTGTTTTGATGCAACGACAACCAAATAATAAATGCCTTAATTAATAATGCACCAGCCATTGCTGCTATACTTGGCATATAATCACCAATTGAAATATATCGATCAGATGCAACCAATAAGTAGAAGAAGAAACTCTGATGAAATCGTTCCAATAAATTGTTAATACTCCTCGATATTCCTTCAATTGTTCGAATTAAACTTAACGCACTAGTCAACTTGTTCTTTGCATTTGATGATTTCTTTTTATGTCCTTCCAATGTAACAGCTTGGATTCCAAATCCAGAAAAAAGGCCATGATTTCCATTCGGTACACCACTCGCTTGGGATAATACCATGGAAAATAAATGTTCCAAGTTTTTCTTGGTATCACCTTTAGATCCACTACGTCGGTACGGCGATGCCATCTTATGACCACAAGGAATACCTTCTTTATTAGCAATACGTTGAACTAAATTCACTAAATCTAAATTTGGTAACTGTCCGTTTAATCCTTCAATCTTAACATTAATGTAATTCACATCGAAATCTGGAATTTCTAAATTCAAAGCCGCCTGAATGGCACCAGCCCGAATGTCTAATGAACCAGCATCCAATATTTTTGAATTAGCCTCTTCTAATCCACTACCATAATATGCTTCTAACCAAGCTTGCATACCCAATTGCTCGTGATCGGTGAATAGAAAAATAATGTCCTTAGCCCAATATTTTTGTACTAAAAACATTAATTGAATGAAAATAAAACGAGAATATAATATTCCAGGAAAGTACTTACATCTAGCGAACTTAGCAAAGGCCAGTATCAACGGAATGCCATGTGAAATTTCGGGGTGAATTGAGTCAGGTGTACGATAAGGTGTGGAAATGACAAATGATTCAGTTGATCCAATTCTTGGAGCTCGCAGAATTCCATATACATTTTTTCCCGTGAATTTTTTACCACCAGCCATTGGATAATGTAATGTAAAATTATGAACAGAGGTTTCTAGGCCAATCCGTTGCATCTTAGCCAAGAGCCAGGCATATGGCATACTATTGGTATGTTGTTCCCGTTCTCTTATGAGCTCGTCCATAAAGGTTCTGGCCTGATTGGCAGAATCCATTCGAATTTCAGAATTGACCAGTCCTAAAAACCACATCAATTGTACTACTTGTTTAAATATTATTTTGATTATGATACTAACCTGGTAGCAAGGCATTCTCAGAGAAGTAAGTGCTATAATTAAGATTCTTATCGGCCAGGCAGGCGAACCAGACTAGGCCGGCAATGTACAAAACATAGCAAATTAATTTCCCACGCTTGATTAGGAATGTTGCGTACTTGGACTTTTGCGAAAGTCTAGATGGGTCGGACAAGATACCCATATTACACACTAATTAATTAAATACTGACTAGAAAATGGAAATTTTTAATTCAAATTATTTGTCTTCATCCCCGATTTTTCCATTTTATTTTGGCCCAATATCTTGTAAACAAAACAGGGTGTTAGTATTAATTACGGTACACGCGACAGCACTGCAACCATTCGATTTTGGTTGGAATCTTCGGTTGGAATATAACCAATAGTTTCATTAACTGTAATTTATGCAATTGAATTTTAAGAATACAATTTTACCTACAAATAATTAACATTTCCCATTTGAACTGCCTATTGAAGATATGGGTAATATAGGTTGCAAAGCGCATTATAAAATTTATTATTAATTACCATAAAAGTAATTTTTATAAAATTCGTATTTGTCAACCGTCGGTTACGACCAGATTATTAATCAAATTTTTCAATTTGTTGATTTTTATTAATTTTTTTGTGAAAATTATGTCGTTGAAATATCGAAGTTAAATTTCGTACTCATTATAAATTATTATTTTCTTTAAACATACAACACTTTAAAGATAGAGATCATCTTATTAAATTTCGTATCTATAAGAACAAAAATATTACGTTTACCATGACTAGTTTTTTTCGGAACGCTTTTAAAACCATATTATTCCAACGACCCTTAAATGCGATCAAGGGACACCCAATCAAAATTGAGGACTACGTAAATATAGTGAAGGTGCCCACAAGATATTCAGTTAAAAATGCTGGACTATCTTCACACAAAACTCTATCAAAACCTGTAAATTTCTCTACAAATCCGGTGAGAACTAACTAAAGTTTATTAATTCATAATTAATTATTCTGTCCATTGATTATAATTCACGTTATAGAATACAGATTATAAAATCGAGATTATTCAAGTAGACGACATTCCACAAACATTAGATTTTGTTAGAGAATTTTATCATAAAAGAGAGCCAGTTAGTCGCGGTTTGAATATTCATAATTCCAAAGATATAAGTGCTATTGAAAATATGTGGGTTCAAGTCATATCTCAAGGTAAATACAATTGTATCTTCTTACTGATTCAATTTGAGCTAATCGTCTCTTTTACAGGAATAAGCTTAAAGGCTGTACTTCCAGATGGATCAAATAAAATAATTGGTGTAGCATTATTATCTGCTGAAACGCCCAAAACTGGTGACCATATGCGTGAGATTGCCGATTCAGTTGAATGCATTAAGATAAAACGTTTTATGAATACGTTTGCTATAATTCATGATGACCCAAAATTATATGAAAAATTTAAAACAGATTCCATTGTTGAGGTAATATAAATAAAATTGAGTTTTTAAAAATCAATCAAATGAGATTTTCTATTTCAGTTTTCAGCATTAGCTGTTGATCCTTCTGTCGGTGCGAGAGGAATAGGAAAGGAATTAATAGTGCAGGGATTTTTACTGATCAAAGATTTAGGATACAATGTTTGTCGCCTCGATTGTACTAGTATGCATGTGTATGTTTTAGAAGACTTATTTGTAATTTCGTAAATTTATAAAAGGATATTTTTAGGTGTCGTTTCATGAGTCAATATCAGCACGCAAAACTTGTATGGGCACTGCCATACTCATCATTCGTTGATATAAATGGAAAATCTATCTTACCACCAGATGATGTTCATACGCATGTAGGTGTATACACAATTAATTTAAAGGAACTTCAAGAGTAATGGAAATCGAAGCACAACCTTACACTTTGTCAATGATTTATTTTGATTGGCACAAATTCTTAAAATTTTTAACTCTTAAATATAACAACATGATTATATTGATTCCACGTACTATTCAATTATGAATGGTAAATAATTTTATTTTTTTTACTTCTTTTAAACTGGGGAGAATAAATTAATTTAATGTATAAACTTTTACCGGTATTGATAATTTCTCTTATGCGATACCAGAGGGCCTGTATCTTTGTTCTATTTGTTTACAAACAATGTGTTACGACAAATACCGGAGATTGTTTAACTAAATTAATTTTACCTGATTTTATCGGCATTAAAATGGATTGTATCAATTAATTTTACTTGAATTTAGTAGAACTCCCACATATTTCAAAGTGTTAATAGGTTAAACGATCTACGATCAATAATCAAGGTAGACCCGCTTCACCATAGTAACAAATTTTTATTATTTTTAAATTGATATCGTTAGTTTAATCGAATCGTTGAATTGATACGTAGAAAGTTATAAATTGGACATAAGATTCAGGAATGTCGTTCACAAATTGGATAAATCAAATCAAACTAGCCGAAAAGAAGTCATTGATTCAAGGTAAATGTCGTAAGATTCATTATAAATTTCCGGATGGAACTGAAATGGCAGAGGAGTATAGTATGGACACGGGTGTTGTACAAAAACGTGCCTGGAAGAAACAAGGAAAACTAGGTGGAGAGAGCGATTGGGTGCTAGAACTTGGAGATGTTGTTAGGCCCCTAAACGATACCAATTTTACAGTAAAAGAATCAAATACTGAGGTAATATATTGTGAATTTCACATTCTGATTGAGTTATATGGTTGACTTCTTTTTAGCCGGTACTCAATAAACGAGTTACACGAATTAATCTAGAATGGAGAATCAGGAATTTACCTTATCCATTGCCAACCTATTCTGTGTCCGTAGATAATAACAAAAGAAAAATAATAGTTCGTACTTCAAATAAGAAATATTATAAGGAAATAATAGTGCCAGAGTTAGATCGATGTAATACAGAACTCGATCAAAGTAACATCTCAATTAGTCATCAATACAACACACTTATTATTACAGTAAGTAGCTTCGCGTAATACTCCTGCATCATAATACAATTCCCATCATTTTTTTCAGTATAAGAAACCGCAATTACTTGTGGAAATGGAAAAGGCAGTTTTGCTAGAATTAAAAGACGTAGAAACTGAAAGTGATTCTGAAATGATAACTGATGAGTTCCTGAAGCAATTAATGAAATGAAACGGTATAAGTAAATGTAGATTTTGTAAAATCTATTTATTTTGGAAGCTGTTCTTTCATGTTTCATTTCTTTTTAAATTTGATTACAATGCAATCGTGTAAAGAGAATATGATGTATACATAATTTTTTTGTTTTTCATTAAAAATGTTAAGCGGTATCGAATATCAATTTTTGATTCTTCAATCACGTGTCACATAACATTTAATATAGAATTACAATTCTTTTACAAATTAATCTATATGATAAACAACCTAAAAATTTGTAAATTATTTAAAATGATCTGATATTATCAGACTTTGTAAATGCCTCTTATCTATCATTCTTTTTTTTTGCATAAAAACTTCGTTTAACTAACAATTAGGAATCGCAATAATTAATTACTTTTTTCACTTATAATTTTCATCAATTTCTTTTCACTGTTTTTAATTATACTTATTAGTAAAATTCACAATTAATAAATATCAACGATATAGTTATATAATATATAAATCATTTCACTTTTAAGTTATAGAATTCTTTTATGAATTTGCTTTTAGCTGCATGAAAAACTTATAATATCTAAGGCGTATCCTCGACGGGCGCATTTTCATCGAGTGAATGCAACCAGTTGAATATCATCATATTCCGTTCATATTTAGAGAGTGGTTTTCCACGATCTCGTTCGATGTCATAATATGTTAAATTTTTCGTTGCCATATTAATAGCAGCCAAACGTTGTTTTAGTTCATTTGGATCGGTGGTTGATGCAGACGCTTTTGGCTCGGCAAGTGTTATCGTTGGCTTTTGTGATTCACCTGATGTTCCACCTTTTTGTTGTTGGGGCAATGTAGGAACAATTAGTTCAGTAGGCCCCGGACCAATTATGTGAGATTTCTTAGCAGCGGCTGCAACTGCTTCGAGACGATCCAGATTAAACTCACTCTGTGATAATCGTTCTAAGGCCCGATAAGTTGTTAACAAGCGACGACGAATATAATTCTGTCGCACCTTTTTATTAACTGAACGTATTAAATCAGCAGCTGTAAATGCTGGGGGTGGAGGAGTATTAGTACATAAAGAACCAGCGTTAGTTGATGGACCGCCATGTGGAGAAGGTAATTGGGAAGCTGATGCTAGTTCGCCGACAGCTACCCAAGTTGAACACGACCGTGAAGTGTGTTCCAGTCTTGAATTCAGCATATAACCACATCGTTGAATAGAATTTAAAGCCAGTTCAGAAACACTTGGACGCATACCATGGAATACAGAATCCTGCGCCGGTAACTGTGAAATATCACTGGTACTGAAACTTTTTTGCATACCGAGTGCTTTAGAGAGTGTAGCACAGCTTAAGATCAAATCATTTTCCTCTTCGAACCACATTACTTCAGGAATATCAGCCGGTCTAAAAATATACATTTATAATTAACTAAGGAATATGATTTACTGAACAATTTAATTTTCTTACCGATTTATATGGACGAAGAGTTTAGATGAATCTGGTAATGGGCTCGGACCTCTTCCTTCACGGAATGTTACCAAACGGTTATGTTTCGTACCTCCAACAAGTGCATCTGATGTGAACGAGGATAACGATAACAATGATAAATCAGTGGTAACACTTTCATGTGAAGGTGACCTAAGTATCCGTGAGGATATATTTAACACTGGAGTGGCTGGGGCCGTGGAACGAGGTGTTGTCATTTTGATTATATTTAATATCTTTAAACTTTTAGCTAGTTTTGGTAAACGTTTAAATGAATTTCAAATTGTTCAGGTTTTATTATTGACTGAGTGTACAAGGTATAGATTATTGCAACGATTCCTGTAAGAATTGACTAGGGAAGCACTCGGGCGGCTTATATTCAGTCATATGTAGGGTAATTTAATATGCGAATTATAATGTGTATATATTGATGCAACAAGTCTACAATGAAATTTAATAAAAAAAAAAAGGGAAACAACACGAAAATATGGAAATGAGAAAGAAATTATAAAATGTAATCGATTATGATCAGTAATCGCAATGGGATGTTATGAATTGCTATAGATAAATTGAGTTTTACTTACGGTTCAATTGGTTCCAAGTGAGAGAGAAAGATATGGATACTGTGGGGAGTTGTTTATACTTTGAAAATCAATAATTATTGAGCATAGAAATGCACTGACACCATTTCACTAGTAAATTTTTACTAACTGAAATTGTATTTTAACGATATCTTACACTAAAATGTTAATGGCACTGAGAATTTAGTTTTCATTTATCGCTATCCTACAGACTAATTAGTTTCTTAATGGGAGCCTAAAGATTTCTTTAATTTTAATTTTTCTAGAAAACGATAAATGGATATGAAAATGTACTCTGCTGTAGAGGATAAAAGTTTCTAGATGACTTTAATATGCGGACACTATGCGTTTCGTCTGAGGAGAATTTTATTACTGGTATGGCGCATGTTCCATTCATACCTTTTGGTGTTTAATATTCTATACTGAAATTGGCAAATTATGCTAATTTTCTTTTCGGATACAGCGTGAAACGATGTAAGAGCAATTGTACAATAAATTTGAATCTATGAATATAAGATTATTTAAATTCCGTATTGAAAATACATTATTTGTTCTCAAAATCAACTGACAACGTTTAACGATGGTCAATTTTCAAACAGTTATCGTTTCATTGCGTTCTTATTTGAAATTTTAGACAACATTGAAAGTGAATTTCCTTATACCACTGATATAGAAAGAACAATCAATTTAAGGTATCTTGTAGAAGAGGATATAAATCATATGAAGTGAAATCAACAAGACCGTTGTAACAAATTTACTATAATACACGTATTTTACATATTGTTTCAAAATCAAAAAATTATTATTTTCGAATAGAAATTCACGTATATCATCTAGCAATAGATTAGAACCTGGTCCAAGTTGAAAGAAATGGTTTTAATTGCAATGGGTAATCTATTAAATCTAATTTCAACGAAAACAAAATAAAAAATCTAAACGAGCGGATATCGTTCATTTGAGCACAATTTCTGCCCTAATTTTAGTACATGATAAAAATATACATGATGGATTGTAACATTTTTGGTAGTTTGTAATAAATGAAATAATATTTTATCGTCTACATTTCGTCCTATGACAAAATCCTATAGAACTAAACATTCCTGAGATAAGGACATCTTTTAGTGTTACTGAAAAATGTAAAACATACCAATTGTACGGCATATTTGAGCACATCAACCTCCGGAACATTCGATCGAACTGGGTCAGAATGTTCGTATATTCTGTCAGTGAAGAAAAGATTGTCAATATAAATACGGATTTCGGGGGGCGTGCGACGCAAAAATAATTTGACATTTGCGAGATTTGAAACGATTCGAAAAGTGTAGATTGGAAACGTGATTTTATTTTTCCTTTTATTTACTTATTAACACTTAATAACAGATTCAGCATGCACTGTTTAAAAAATGCGGTTAAATGCCTACCCCTTGCCTCTCTTGATGGTATGCCTCCTCTATGCTTTGCACTCGTCCCGTCGTGAGTTTTGAATCAATAAGAAACCTCGTATATCGCATAGCATGACATAGTACTGATACCACGTAATTAGACTGAAGTGACTGAAATCAATTGAATCGTAATACGATTGTCATTTGTCAATTGTCATTTGTGAGAAAATATCGAATGGGAAAAGTGTAGTTTTTCAAAACGTGATTTTATTTTTCCTTTTAAAATAAAAAAAGTACATAAAAAGTGTATATAGACACGTTAAGGAAATTTCGTTGATAAAATTATTCAGATAGTGCTTCAAAATATCCAATAAACAGTAAATATGTTGTCCGCTGCTAGATTTATGACACGGCTAGCCGCCGACTCACATGGCGAAATTGCTCGAAGAACATTCTCAACACTTTTGAAAAACGTAAGTTCATCCTCACTGAGACCCCAAATGCCGGTCAATGGTTCCTCAAATGAATGGAATTGCACCAAGAGCCTCAGTAATTCCACCAAGTCTAAAGTATAACTTAATTGATTTTGACTCGAAGAGGAAAATTTTTCCTTGGCAATCTACGTTATGTTGCTTTTGTTTTTCCATTCATGAGAGAATCATTATCCCGGAAATCCCATTCTCCCGCTGAACTTTGATCCAATGTAATCAGATTCTTAATTTTCTTATAGCAATTAGCACCTTCTGCTTCATTAGCCAACAGCCAGTATGCACAACTTCGATACAAGTAAGTTACTTATCGCGCAAAGATAGATATGTAATGGATGTGATATTTCATCATGTTTCATCAGATTGTAATATGCACTCATTGAATCCTTCATAAATTAAATTACTCTGAGTATTCAACACAACATTCGAGAATTTTGTCGAAATATAAAAATAATCTTATTGCGATTCAAGAAAACATAGTATCCATCTAGAATGGATTACATAACATACGCATTCTCCGGTAGTTATAACCAATAAAACAATGTGGAGTGAAACATTTCAATTACCATCCATTACATTCATCTGAAATGATTTCATTTAAATTAAAATCATTTATCCCTTAATTATACAGATCAGAAGGTGTGAAAGGTGCCGTCATTGGTATCGATTTGGGAACAACAAACTCGTGTGTTGCTGTTATGGAAGGTAAACAAGCAAAAGTAATTGAAAATGCAGAAGGAAATCGTACAACACCATCCCATGTTGCGTTCAGTAAAGAAGGTGAACGTCTTGTTGGTATGCCAGCAAAACGTCAGGCAGTAACAAACTCAGCAAATACATTTTATGCCACCAAACGTTTAATTGGTCGTCGTTTTGATGATGCTGAAGTGAAAAAAGATATGAAAAATTTGTCATATAAAATAGTGCGTGCCTCAAATGGAGATGCCTGGGTACAGGGCAGTGATGGTAAAGTGTATTCACCAAGTCAAATCGGTGCATTCATTTTAATGAAAATGAGAGAAACAGCTGAAGCTTATATGAATACACCAGTGAAGAACGCCGTTGTTACCGTACCAGCTTATTTTAATGATTCACAACGTCAGGCCACCAAAGATGCTGGACAAATTGCTGGTCTCAATGTACTCCGTGTTATCAATGAGCCAACAGCTGCTGCTTTGGCTTATGGTATGGATAAGACTGAAGATAAAATTATTGCCGTTTATGATTTGGGTGGTGGTACTTTCGATGTTTCAATTCTTGAAATCCAAAAGGGTGTATTTGAAGTAAAATCAACAAACGGTGATACTCTTTTGGGTGGTGAAGATTTCGACAATGTTTTGGTTAATTTCTTGGTTAGTGAATTCAAGAAGGAACAAGGTCTTGACGTTACTAAAGATCCAATGGCAATGCAACGTCTTAAGGAAGCCGCTGAAAAGGCCAAGATTGAATTGTCATCTGCTGTCCAGACCGATATCAATTTGCCATACTTGACCATGGATTCAAGTGGACCAAAACATATGAACTTGAAAATGAGCAGATCTAAATTGGAAGGCCTTGTAGGTGATTTAATCAAACGTACTATTGCTCCATGCCAAAAGGCTTTGAGTGATGCTGAAGTTTCAAAATCTGATATTGGTGAAGTTTTACTTGTCGGTGGTATGACCCGTATGCCAAAGGTTCAACAAACTGTTCAGGTATGTAACAGAACATAAAACTCAATAATACAATCAATATATTTATTTAATTTATATTAATATTAAAATTTATTGTAGGATATCTTTGGACGTCAACCATCCCGTTCAGTAAATCCAGATGAAGCTGTTGCTGTCGGTGCTGCTGTCCAAGGTGGTGTTTTGGCTGGCGACGTTACAGATGTGCTCTTACTCGATGTTACTCCATTATCGTTGGGTATTGAAACCCTTGGCGGTGTATTTACCCGCTTGATTTCACGTAACACAACCATTCCAACAAAGAAATCTCAAGTATTCTCAACAGCAGCTGATGGACAGACCCAAGTTGAAATTAAAGTTCATCAAGGCGAACGAGAAATGGCAACAGACAATAAATTATTAGGCGCATTCACATTAGTTGGAATTCCACCAGCACCGCGTGGTGTCCCACAAATCGAAGTTGTATTTGATATTGATGCTAATGGTATTGTACATGTATCAGCTAGAGATAAGGGTACTGGTAAAGAACAACAAATTGTAATTCAATCATCCGGTGGATTAAGCAAAGATGAAATTGAAAATATGGTAAAGAATGCTGAACAATACGCACAAGCTGATAAAGTAAAGAAAGACCGTGTAGAGGCTGTAAATCAAGCAGAGGGTATTGTACATGATACAGAAACTAAAATGGAAGAATTCAAGAGCCAATTACCAAAGGAAGAAGTAAGTTATCAGTAGACGAGTAGTCAAATAAACTGTCATTAATAATAATTTATAATTCTCTATTTTAGTGTGACAAATTGAGAGAAGAAATCACTAAAGTGAGAGAAATGTTAGCAAATAAGGATAATACAGATCCAGAAGAAATTAGAAAAACAACATCAACACTCCAGCAAGCATCACTCAAATTGTTCGAGATGGCATACAAGAAAATGGCTTCAGAACGTGAAAGTTCAGGCGCTAACAGTTCTGGTCAATCAACGGAAGAAACTACTGGTGAAGAAAAGAAGAAGGAAGAGAAGAACTAAGTTAGCGTATAGTAATGTTGTTTATTATTTAGAATTATCCTAAATATTTGTTTTCATTGAAAATATCCATCGAATCCCAATTGAAATCATTTCTCCATTTTTCTCACGTCACGGAGATGATTTTTTAGGGTATAAAATTTCGTCTCTACGAGATTATTAATGTGAGAAGAAAACGTTAATTTCAATTCCAATTAATTGAATTCATCAATTTTGCATCATATCAACCAGCAACCAAGATCCGTTTAAAATCACAAGAATTCGAATTCAGCTCTTTTATATAAATTGTGTGATTTTATTTATCACGAATTTGATCCCAGTTATTCATCATTTATTGTATGTTTTCTTTTTTCCCTTAGTTTAAAAAATTTACTTATAGTGATTGAAATTCAGTGCATTTTAATTTAGTTAACTTTAGAACGAAAAATGATAAAGCAAAAACATAAAAATTCATAATTGTAATGGATTTTTTAATTAATTTAAAAAACACACATATGGAAAGCCAAAATATAAAAAAAAAAAACTATAAAATTTATGTTAAATTAAAGAAAAAAATATATACGAAATGTGTTTGGATTCGTCTAAGTATAGTAGTGAGATTAATATGTTTTGTGTTGTACCATTTCACTGGATAGCTTCTAGAGTTTGTACCTGATTTCCTTACATTGGTCTCCTCACAGGGATGGTGATATGTTTCAACACAGTGAAATGGTTCCAGATGAATTCTTGCTTTTATACTACATTAGACGGTTTACTACATAATATTTGTGTATTCTAAATACACAACCAATTCATCATTCAAGATTAAAACACAATGGAAAAAAAATTTCATCCTTTGATTTATTGGAATCCATACAAGAAAAGTAGATTTTTATTATGTAATTGTTTTCTGTTGTAATCCAATGAATTTATATAAGAAATAAACATTGAAGAAAAATAAAATACTTACAAGTAATACGAAGATTTAAAAAATGTAATAAAACATCTTTGGTATTTATTCGCTTTGAACAAGAGCTCTTTCATATTTTATTGCACAGTGATTCTCAATTAAATACAGTTTGGGTGTAATTAAAGCCAGCATGAATTGCATTCAATGCACCACAATAATGTTGGAATATAAAACCAACCTTGCACTAGGCGACTTTAATCAAGGCAATTGAAAGCGACTCAATTAAAAGAAATAAAATGTAATTATTTATTTTTCTTAATCAATGGACGTGATCATCATTAGGTGGCAATACATGAATCAAACGTATTGTATTCTATAGATTTCAGTGAAACGGTAGCAGCAAGTTAGCATTTAGAATCTGTTTTCGATGTTAAATAATGAATTATTTTTAGCCATTCGATTTAACTTCCTCACTCAAAATCACCGATCATTCGGTCTACAGATGCTGTGTCGTTGCTTATTCTTTATTATTTTTACTCTTCGATATTGTGCTGCTCCACAATGAAATTATGATATGAATGTTGTTGAGACTCAGTTGCAGCCAGAGCATACACCTCCATCGTTACATACAGAGTACTTGGGAGCCAGTCACTTACGATACAGCAGTCTTAGGTGTATAAGTGATGCTGAGTTAATCTGATCTCCCGATTCCCGAATACTAAATATTCCATGTGATATTACTGGGGGATTTATGCTTAACCACGAACCGAATCCAATTTTCTTATTCAGTTGGTTACTTTTGAACGGTTCGAACGGTTGGTATAATTCGTAGTCTCGTGCGTTCAAAAAAAAAAAATAAAAATAATCTTTTGTGTTTGCCTTTAACAATATCGCTCTCTCTCTTTCTATGCAGTTTTATTAGCACACCTTTCTTGCTAACAGGAATATAAAATATAAAGTGACGTTTTACCTTTGTGGCTTAAATGTGTTTTGCTTTTACAAAAATTCTAGATCAATATTTTGCCAGTATAAAATCGCGCATTCAGTTGTGAGTGTGTGTGACTGTGTGTTATTTCTCTTCTTTTTCATCATACAAGAAGATAGTGTGTTATTATTTTTAATATTTTATTTTTATTCTCATATTTAAGAAGTCTAAAAGAAATATAACTATCTAATATTTTATTAATGAAAAACATAAATCTATTTATGATTTTATTACAAAATATAGCCAACGACATTGATAGGGAATTGAAGAATTAATTATTATAAACAAGAATATTGGTTGTGTGGCTAATATTTGTCTATTCAACTAATAAGAGTTTATTTAACGAATAATTCAACAATAATTAATATTGTATTCAATTGAACGAATCAGTTTAACTGAAGTGAGTAAAACGAGTGTTTTAAATATTGTTTTGCATTTGATTATCGACAATCAACAAATAGTACTTAGTTAATTTCAAGTTACAGTGCAAAGTGTTGTAAAACGAAACGAGGAAACAAAACTTGTAGTCATATTAGTCAAGAGAAAAAATAATTCAGCTTCTAATTATTCCATCTCATTTTAGTTTCGATTTTGGCTATGATATACAAGTTTGGCCATAACGAATCAATTGAAAAGGTCTTTTGCCACCCACTATCAAAAGATGGAGGTGTGACGTCGTCTCTAAATGAGATCTATATGTTGCTCAAAATACTAAAGTAAATTACCAAAAAAAAAAAACCGATATGTGAACATTTTTCATCAGTTTTTTGATTGACTAAATTAAGTAAATCATGTGCGCGAATATCGATAACTCATTGATTTGGAATGTGTATTTCCTATCGGCAATAACACACACTGTACGATTGTTTACAGTTTCCCCAATCACTGTTCAATTGCATTCGATAGATATTCTATTTATTTTATTCATTTCATTCATTCAACATTTTGTCCATCTTATTGAGATAGCGGAGTGTGAGTACAGATCGAAACAGACATAAAACGAGACTTTATTAATGTTTCAAAATCGGTGAAAAACGATTTTCTCATCAGTGTCGATTTTCTCCGGATGATTCTATTTTATTATTAGATTCATTTCAAATTTTCTGTCAGTCGTCGATATTATTGTAACGTATTTCTTTGGCTTACAATATTAATATTATTGTGGTGTCTATGCTAGCGCGATTTAATGCTGCCCATGTCCAAGGTTTCTTTTAGTCTTGTGCGACAGTATTTGGGTGAATCGGGTTTTGTGTTTCATTCACATTTAAACAACATGATCCATATAATCATAATCGATTCGTGTCGTTTTACTGTAAAACGCACCCATAAAGTCATATGAAATTGAATGTGGTCATGCTACCTAAACCCGAAGTTGGGAATCCATACCGAACTATGAATGTATGGACTGGCGGTATCCAAAATGAAATGAAACTTATGAATCAGATAGCATATGAATCAAGTATAGTAAAGTTCTAATGGGCATTTAAAATGGTTGTGTGGAGTCACACTAAAATTTAACATACAACGAAACATATTATACTTAAAGCAAGTAGGGGAACCCGTGAGATTTCTTTTTTAAGATCCGTATATTAAGATTGTGTTGGAAATTCACCGTAATACCGACGAAACAACTGATTACCTTACCTTTTAGAGCTTAATAACAACAGAACATAATTTTTATTATTTTGCTTCTTTATCCATTTTTGGACATAAATTGTAAAGTGCATTTTTGTATTAATTAAATAACAAGTGAAAACATTTGGTTGAGAAATTCCATACTATATTGGATTAGTAAAAGTGCAGTGAATAATCTTAAAGTAATTCGGAAGTTTTAATAAAATTCTAATTAAATCGTTTTGCTTTAGGTGTGATCTCATCAAATTCACGGAAAATTTTCAACAATCACAATTTATGCTGAACAAGTACAGATTTCTATTGAAGTGAATAATTAATATTTGAGTAACTAAAAATGCCGAGATTTCATACAAAAACAATTGAGAGCATCTTAGATCCTGTCGCTCAACAGGTGAGTTAAGGGAATACCTGTCTACGATGTTTAGAGATAAGCATGTTTTATTAATAATAAGCCACATATTTGGAATTGTTTTTACTATAGTCATCGTTTAGCTGTACTATTTCATATCCGTACTAGGCCATCAAATAACATAAAGTACGCGTCCAAAATTTTAAATTAAGTTTACAATTATCGGTTATGTTTGTTTTTCAATTATTTATGTTGGGCCTTTATATAGCTTATTTATAGAATTACCTAATTAATTAACTGATTTATTAGTCTACAATGTATGGCCGTTTGACATCATACATCTTGTCGTTAGTAAAACCGTTGTGATTTCGTATGTTTTATTTGCTTCATATATTAGATTTCTGACGATATAAGAAACAAATAAGATAGAAACGGTCGATATAATGTAAATTAATTTCACCAATAAGACATCATAGAGCAAACAAATGAAAACAGAAAAACATTATAGCATTCGATTATGTTACATGACCACATAATGTCGATGTTATTTATATACGAAAATTGAAAATAAAATTAACTTTTATTTTCAAAACGACTTTTTTTTAGTTTACGATTTATACAATGAGTCATATTGTTCGCGTTTTTCTGGCTTTTCTTTAAAACTTTACGAGGCTATTGGAAAAGTGCTCGCGCCAATTCTATTTTCGATTTTTGTATCCTCTAGAGTAGTGTATAGTATTTTTTTTATTTGAGTTTCTTTATAAAATTAGCTCTATAACATTATAGTGAAGATCATCGAAAGAAATGTACATTTGTCATCGACTGATGTATCTAATAAACCCAATTGAATGTCAACTGGCGCTAACCAGAACATTGATATCCATTAATTATTCATTTATTAAACATCAATTCCATTAATTTTAGGTATCACGGCTCGTCATCCTCCATGAAGAGGCTGAAGATGGAAATGCAATGCCAGACTTAAGTCGGCCAGTGCAAGCAGTTTCATTGGCCGTTACAAATCTAATACGTGTTGGCAAAGACACAATCAACAGTTCCGATGATGATATTCTAAAACGTGAAATGCCAGTCTCATTAAATCGTGTTGAAGATTCAAGCCGTTTACTTGAGGAAGCAAATGACATTATTCAATCGGATCCGTATTCAATTACAGCACGTAAAAAATTAATTGAAGGTTCCCGTGGTATACTTCAGGGTACTGCTAATTTATTGCTCTGTTTTGATGAGTCTGAGGTGCGAAAAATAATTCGGGAATGTAAACGAGTACTCGATTATTTGGCTGTAAGTGAAGTAATTGACACAATGGAAGATTTGGTTCAATTCTTAAAAGATCTTAGCCCGTGCCTTAGTAAAGTGTCGCGTGAAGTAAGTGCCCGTGAAAAAGAATTAACACATCAAGTGCATAGTGAAATTTTGGTACGTTGCTTGGAGCAAATCAAAATTTTAGCACCAATTTTGATTTGTAGCATGAAAGTATATATTCATATCATTGAACAAGGTGGTAAAGGTGGTGAGGAAGCAGCAGAAAATAGAAATTATTTGGCAGCCAGAATGACTGATGAAATTCAAGAAATCATTCGTGTACTGCAACTGACCACTTATGATGAGTCTACCAGTGAATTGGATACTATGACACAGTTGAAGAAAATGTGCAATGCAATTCAACATAAAATGGAACCAGCTATGGATTGGTTGGCTAATCCATATGCACTTCGTGGAGGCGTTGGTGAAAAGGCAATTCGTTCAATCATTGATAATGCCCGTCAAGTAGCTGATCGCGTGTTACCACAGCATGCAGCTGGAATTCGACGTTTAGCTGATGAGATACAAGCAAAGGTTAATGAATTGGCGGATTTAAGAGCCAATGGCAAAGGAAATACACCACAAGCGGAAGCATTGGCACGTGAAATTCGCGAGAAACTTGGTCAATTGCAACGTGCTGTACAGAATGCTGTAGCTGACACTGAATCTGCCGGTTTGAAACAAGCTGCACATACGGTGCAAGGTCGTTTAGATCAAGCAAGCAAATGGTTACAAAATCCAGGTATGGATGATGGAGGCGTTGGAAAACGTGCCATACAACTGATCATTGATGAAGGCCGTAAAGTTGCTGATGGATTACCAGGCCATCAAAAACAAGAAATTCTACAATTGTGTGACGAATGCGAACAATTAGCCAATCAATTTGCTCGTTTATGTGATGCTGGCCTTGGAAATTCACCTGAAGGTCAAGAAGTTGCACGCAAATTGAATCAAAAATTACATGAACTAAAGAAACGTATTCAAGATGCTCTTGTCAATCGTGTCGTTGAAGATTTTATGGATGTGTCGACACCATTAAAACAATTTACAGATGCTGTTAATGTGCCAGAAGGAACACCAGGACGTGAACAAAACTTCCAACAGAAGTCAGCTAATTTACAAGCGTTCAGTGATCGCGCTGCGAAGACAAGTCGAATGGTAGCTGCTGGCGGTTCAGCTGATAAGAAAAATGCTGAAAAATTATTAGCTGCTGCTGCTCAAATTGATAGTTTGACTCCACAATTAATTTCAGCTGGACGAATTCGTATGACCTATCCAACAAGCAAAGCAGCTGAAGAACATTTAAATAATTTAAAACAACAATATGGTGATACCATGTTACGAATGCGTACACTTTGTGATCAAGCAACCGATCCAGCTGACTTCATCCGTGCTTCTGAAGAACAGATCCAAAAATATACTATTTTATGTGATGATGCTATCCGTAACCGCCAACCGCAAAAGATGGTGGATAACACATCAAATATTGCACGTCTTGTTAATCGAGTTCTTTTGGTTGCTCGCCAAGAGGCTGATAATAGCGAAGACCCATTATTCACATCGAAATTACTTAATGCTGCCGGTCAGCTAGAACAATGCTTGCCAGTAATGGTACAAGATGCCAAATTAGTTGCCAGTAATATTGGAGATCCAGCTGCTGCTTCCAGATGGAGGGAATCTAATAAGAATGTAAGAAGTTACATTATCAATTTTCAAGACAATTCTATAATTTCATATAATTTTAGCTCCTTGCTGCAGTACGTGGAGTTCGAACTGCCATCACACCAGAAGTACCAGCACCACCAGATCTATCTGCTCTTAGCTTGGCTCCACCACGTCCACCACTACCACGTGATGGATTGGCACCACAACGTCCACCACCACCAACACATATTGCACCAGAGACTGATGATGAAGATGAAGTGTTCAAACGAGCTCCATTACCAAATCAACCTATTTTGGTAAAACATTATTAAATCATCGTTAATTTTAGATGAATAATTTAATTCCACATTATAATTTTAGATGGCTGCCCATAAATTGCATCAAGAAGTCCGTCAATGGTCATCCAAAGACAATGAGATCATTGCTGCTGCTAAGCGTATGGCTATTTTAATGGCTCGTCTTTCTGAATTAGTACATCAAGATTCAAAGGGTAGCAAACGTGAATTGATTGCCACTGCCAAACAAATTGCTGAGGCCTCTGAAGACGTAACTCGTCTTGCCAAACAATTGGCCCGAGAATGTACTGATAAACGTATTAGAACGGTATATCATCTCATTTATATTTGTATATTATTTGTATATTATTGTGTAATCCATAATTTTAGAATCTGTTACAAGTCTGCGAACGTATTCCAACAATTGGAACACAATTGAAGATCTTGTCAACAGTAAAAGCCACTATGTTGGGTGCCCAAGGATCCGAAGAAGATCGTGAAGCAACTGAAATGTTGGTCGGTAATGCCGAGAATTTGATGCAAAGTGTTAAAGAAACAGTGCGTGCTGCTGAAGGTGCCAGCATTAAGATCCGTTCCGACCAGACCAACCACCGATTGAGATGGGTGCGACGTCAACCCTGGTATCAATACCAATAAGATATCACCTATAATTTGAATGCCAAAAAGATTTGCCAACGAAAAATTAAATTGAATAATGAAATCAGAAAGCAACACGTAATAAGAATTTTCGATTGTCTAATTGTAACTATTAATTAATAATTTATGAATAATCTCTCTAAAAAAATAACTGCTTCCAATACCCTTTCACCTTTAATATATGAAGTCAATCGAATTATATGGTTTAGCATATAAGTAAACAGAAACAATCAATAATCACCTTGTAGCCTTCCCAATGTGTCTAAATATTTACAATCAAAAGATAATAATCTATTTGCCATATCAATATTAAATTATTAGGAATTTTCGTCTATATTATGATAAAATATTTATATAACATGTAAACCAGAATATATAATGAATTGTTGTTGATGTTGTTCTATTGCAATCTAATGCAAATCATGTATAATTTAGACGTTAAAATTTAAATTGGAATGCGTACAGTGTAATTTAAATGAGACTTAACGCCAATTGTGCCTCCCAACTTTGTTTTTTTCATTTATAAACTGTTATTCAGAAAGATATTGTTGTTTCTTATCCTATCTTTTTTAATGAGACTAGATTAATTAAATTTAGTGAATTTATATTAACTCGTATTTTATTAACGGCTATAAACACTAAGCAATTTTTTTCCTCAAATTCTTTTTGTTGGTCTTTGATTGTATTATTAATTATATTTAAATAAATAATATTCAAAACATAATAAAAAGACTAGAGAGAAATGTTAAAGTTTTTTTCATCTCACGAATTTAAAACTACATTCAACAGATAACGGAAAAAGAAATAGATAAATGCATTACATATACATATATGAAATATCCGTTTGTACGTTAACAAATTTGGAAGGAAGTATAAGTTTACACATATCAGATATAAGATTTCAATCCGTTTTTAATAGTTTTTATCAAAATTGTAGTGGATAATGTTTCCTCTAAAATTTGTATCGAAAATGCTTCCAAATAATGTGAAGCCACTTTTTTAATTTACCTAAAATTAATTTCTATACCGCACAAGCTCCACGCATGAATCATAGTGTTAATGCTGATCGATTAACATTACAAAAACCGAAATAATTTAAATTGGAACGTTTTGAGGAAATATGTAATTATTTATTGAAAAGATTCATTCATTATTTAGGTATCCCAAATCTCTACTTTTTGCAACTAAATTAATAATAGCATCCAATGTTTCTTCACCGTTTGGAATGATATCTTCCGGTGGTAAAATGAAAGCATTCACACCTCTATCGCGGAATTCAATGGCCATTGCAATTGGTATTTCAATTTCACCAACTGCCCAATCGACACTGCTCCCAGTAGCAATATCTACACACGATAACATAAGAGATATAATTTATATGAATTTTCAATACAAACAAATATTCATACATAATATTTCTGGGACGTTTCCAACACGATAATATGTTCCAAATAATTTACCGAATCCAGCTTTAGCAGCATTTCCAATTTCCATCTAGATGACAACGAATAAAGTTAATAAATAATTAGCAATCTAATTATCTTGTAGTTATCTTCATACTAATTGTTTATAATTATAAATTCTAGTAGTGGTGTGTCCCCACGGAAGTAAAATATATTGACCATATGAATGAAAACTCAAATATAAACGATCTTTGTTTTTCACTGAGTTTTTCAAATAATTTTGTATATTTCTTGTTTCTATTTCCGAAAATCCATACGGTCCAGCATTAAATTCTGAACATGGACTTCCCGCAGCTAGAATAATTCTTAATTTAATTGTTAAATATTAATTGAAATGAAAGAAACATACGTTGCCATTTGTATCCAAAGTTTCTATTCAGATCAACACCAATACACGAAGGATCATTTGTACGACTGCGTGATTTCCTCCACAATCGATCCTAATGAAAGTTAATTAAATATCATTAGAATATGGAATTCTGAAATTTATTATCTATTACTACATTTTGTGTATAAGCATAACCGTCTGGGTTTGCAACTGGAATAATGTACCAATCAATATTATTGGCCAAGTCTTGTAGTTCAGGTGATTTTGAAGTCAACAATGCATTTAGCAAATACGTGGCTGTTGCTGATGTAATCCATTCACGTGCATGAATATTGGCTTCAATTATTATTGCTGGATTTCCCTATTATCACGATAGGAATAAGGAACAATTCCCAATTTATTAACAATATTGAATTACTCACTGATTTTTTTGAAAGTTTAACACCTCTCATTTCTCGTCCTTCATATGTTTTTCCAATAACTTGTTGTGTTAATTCATCATTGAGATCTACTTGTTCATCCAACCAATCATAGATTACGTCTAATGTATAATAATCATACCAATTAAAAGTGTTACTTGAGCTTCGTGATACTTGCTCTTGACTATCAATCAATCTTATGAAAACTAAATATTAATTACAATTAATTAAAACCAATCTTAGGATTCATACTTTTGAACATCATTGATTTTAATTTTAAACTGCACCATTAAATAATTAGCCACTTTTTTGAAACAATCCAATAAACGAGGTGGTACCATAACATCCGTGTCACCACCAATTTGTGGATGTGACCAAAAATCAAATCCATTATCAGATTCAGCTATACGTATTAATTTTTGTAACTGCTCCTTATTGTCCACTTTCAAACTGAATACTTTATATCCATCATATCGTTTGCTAGCTAATGCTAAACATATGCTTAGGGCTAAGATAATACCACAACACAATCTCATATCCACTGATTTTCTATAGAAACTATTTTGCGAACTCTATCTACTGGATAAAATAATTTTAAATTGAACTGTTTCTCAAAATTATACATAGTTTAATGAAAGAAAGTTAAAAACTATTAACAACAAATTAATCTGTTAATCTGTTTGCCTGACGACAAACTTTTATGGGAGCTGTTAATATCCCTAATTTCCTAGATAATTAACATTTCTGAGGAATACGCAAGGTACATTAGCAGTAATTAAAAACTAAAACATTATATTCACGGAAAAACTACTTAAATAAATTTTCAAATATCAAATTTCAATCAAGATAGAAGACTACACAAATGCATGTCAGCAAATTCTATTACATCAATTAGGTGGATAATATTAAATACCAGTATAGCTTATATACTAGTAAAATACTTTCCAGAAGATTAAGAAATAAATTTGATTTGATAAATTAAAAATTTAACGAACTAAGGCAGATAGAGGAAAGGTTTAGGACCCAAGATGCTGAAAATAGTTAAATTCGAACTGGCATCACGCTAGAAGTGCCTGGTGGTGAAGATGAAACGTTTCAAATTCATTTTTTAAGATTAAAATTGAAATGCTGATCGATAAACATTATAAAATCAATAATATTTGAAACTGATATTATTATCGAAATTATATTAATATTTATTGAAAAGATCTAATCGTTATTAAGATAACCCAAATCTCTGCTTTTTGCAACTATATTAATAATAGCATCCAACGTTTCTTCACCGTTTGGAATGATTTCTTCCGGTGGTAAAATGAAACCATTCTGACCTTTGTCGCGTAATTCAAAAGTAAAGGAAACTGGTATACCCATTTCACCGTATGCCCAATCTACACTACCACCTGGAACAATATCTGCACGAAATAATATAAACTATAATAATTAAATTAATTTCAGTTTAAATTATCATACACATTATCTCTGATACACTTCCAACACGGTAATATGTTCCAAATAACTTAGCGAATCCATCTTTAGCAGCATGTCCAATAGCCATCTAGATGAAAATAATTCAAATATATCTTAATTGCATTTCAGTTTCTAGTTTTCTTCATACTAATTGTTCATAATTATGAATTCTTGTTTTGGTGTATCCCCACGGAATTAAAATATCTTGATGATATGAATGAAAACTTAAATATATGCGATCTTTGTTTTCCACTGAGCTGACATAATTTTGAATATTTTTCGTTTCTATTTCTGAGGTTGCGTACCGACCAGAATATGCTGGTGAGCATGGATTTCCAATTTCTAAAAGAAATCTTAATTGAATTGTTAAATATTTATTATTAAGTATTTATTTAAATATAAGAAACATACGTATCCATTGGAATCCAAAGTTTCTATTTATATCAACACCAATACATGAAGGATCATTTGTACGACTACGTGATTTCCTCCACAATCGTTCCTAGTGAAAATTGATTAAATTTAATTATTGGATTGAATATTTTAATTTATTAGCCATATTATAACTTCATTATGGGTATAGACATAACCGTCTGGATTTGCAACTGGAATAAAGTACCAATCAATGTTATTGGCCAAGTCTTGTATTTCAGGTGATTTTGAAGTCAACAATGCATTTAACAAATACGTGGCTGTTGCTGATGTAATCCATTCACGTGCATGGATATTGGCTTCAATTATTATTGCTGGATTTCCCTATTATCACGATAGGATTAAGGAACAATTCCCAATTTATTAACAATAATGAATCACTCACTGATTTTTTTGAAAGTTTAACACCTCTCATTTCTCGTCCTTCATATGTTTCTCCAATAACTTGTTGTGTTAATTCATCATGGAGATCTACTTGTTCATCCAACCAGTCATAGATTACGTCTAATGTATAATAATCATACCAATTAAAAGTGTTACTTGAGCTTCGTGATACTTGCTCTTGACTATCAATCAATCTTATGAAAACTAAATATTAATTACAAATAATTAAAACCAATCTTAGGATTCATACTTTTGAACATCATTGATTTTAATTTTAAACTGCACCATTAAATAATTAGCCACTTTTTTGAAACAATCCAATAAACGAGGTGGTACCATAACATCCGTGTCACCACCAATTTGTGGATGTGACCAAAAATCAAATCCATTATCAGATTCAGCTAAACGTATTATCTTTTGTAACTGCTCCTTATTGTTCACTTTCAAACTGAATACTTTATATCCATCATAACGTTTGCTAGCTAATACAAGACCTATGATTAAAACCAAGAAAATACACAATCTCATATCCATTGGTTTTCTATATTAATGCTATTTGAGGATCTCTGATGTACTGATTAAAATTTTCTTAAATTGTACAACATCTCAAAAATATAGTTTAATGGTTAAACTATATCGTATAGTGTAGTCTATTTTATCTAACGACAAACATTTATGGGAACTGTTAATACCTTTTACTTCCTAGGTAATAAACGTTTCCTCCAAATTCTCAAGATACATTGATGATATCTGAAATGTAATTAAAATTAGTTTTTTTAAAAAGTTGAACATTTTATTTAATTTTCTGATAGTAAATTACTACAGTAAAATACTATATTAGTTGTAGGCAGTGTTTGAAATAGTTTGATAAACCCTTCAGAAAAACGATAGTGATTTAGTCTGAGTTCAGTCAAACCGACTGATTTTTGCATCAGACATCCGACATAATATGTAATTTCATTTCCACAATGTTTTATCTTATCTTAAGGGAGAAATTTTTTGATGCAATGATGATAATTTTTTTATCACAGGCTTTTGATTTTTAATGAAAATGATCAAATCGTATTAGTCATAGATAAATAGTCTAGGCCGATTTGACTATTTCGGTTCATGAACCATCAAACTACAAAGGTGGTATGACTTTTCAAACACTGGTTGTAGCAATTCATCAAAGTAGTGGTGCAACCAACAGTGGAAAAATCAATCAGACTGCTCCGCAGTTTCAATCACAATCAGATTGTGGCCAGTAAGCAAATCAATCGATCATTTGTAATCTGATTTTTTTTTTTAAAAGTTTTTCTGTTCAATTCTGAATTGACTTTGCAAGCATTTAGGGCGTAGAAATGTGATTTCAATGACGTTTAACTTAACCACAATTCTCTGAAATCGAGTCAGCCTCTTGCATCTCAACACTTTTGCGTTCCCCTCGTCAACATAAAAAGGCAAGTGGTGTTGTCAACTGAATCAATCGGCCTTTTCAATTCGAGTCTCGAGCGAAAGACGTATCGTTTTGTAGACGTGTGTAAAATCAATTTCCATCCGTCTTCTTCACTTACTATTATTTATTTCTCATTTAAAGTTATTCTGAATGCACCGTTTAAAAAATGCGGGTAATGCCTACCCCTTGCCTCTCTTGATGGTATGCCTCCCCTATGCTTTGCACTCGTCCCATCCTTCTCTCTTCTCGTCTACAATCATACCCAATTTTTCCATAAGAATGAAGATTCTATTAATATGGTCTTATCATCTTTTTCCCTTTTTCAATGAAACATAAAGATATTTAAAATATCTACACGATGGTATCAGATTCACCTAAAATAGAAAGAAAACATTTATTCAAAGAGAGCGATAAAGAATGTAAGAAATCGGTATATTGCATACAGAAGTCATATCATTC
>JXOR01000073.1:0-21990 GCA_001014335.1 Coboldia fuscipes
ATCCGCGAACTTATTGAACAGCCTAGTACACCAAATATTATTTTAAAAACAAAAAATTATAAAATACCCAATTGCGCTTTAACTTGTCCAATGAATTAACTGATTTATGGAGACATTCATCAATTGTGCCTTCCCCCCCCCCTAAACTATTAAAATTTATTTGACTATTAGAATGTTCAGTAATATGGATTAATCATAATTTATTCCTAATCTATTCTAATGTATGGCAATTCACCAACCTGTCTCGGCATTCAATTCGATTAGTGCAATATGATTTAGTAATCGTCTCATATTAATTCAAGGGCTAAAATACCAATCTATTAATCCGAACATAACAAAATTATAATTGAATAGAAAATTAAGAATTTCAAAACCATAGTTCAGGTCATAATCGGATTGGTTAAATCAATGAGATAGAAAAAATGATTATTAAACCGTTTATTCGATACATATTTATTCATTATTATTACGATGAATGTAATATTCGATTTAGTGCTTTATTTATGAAATAAATAGTCAACCAATACAAAACAACAGTTCATGGTCGACTATTCTGATAAATGCATTTCGTTGTTGTAAATACATTTAACTATTTCACTGATTCCACTCACAGTTGATCAAAATGTGACAAATACTATTCCAATTCGTTATACGTTTTTACACGTAATTAGATAGTTTTTGAATCCCTCAACTGGGACACCAAAGTCACCCTTAACCCACCCAATAGCTAGTAATTAAACATTGGACATTTGATTCATATTATTTTCATAATTCACCTAACGCAAATAGAGTTCGTATTACGGATACCGAGAATACTGAAAATTGTTTTACTTTTGGCTTAACTACTGAACCAGTACAAACTGAATTTCAACTAACTATTTAGCAATTTAATTAAATGTTTAAGCCACCATTGATGAGCTGGTTTCTTCATTAACATGGAATGTGAGACTGAAGTCTTTCGGTTAAAATCCAATTTTCAGTTAGTTGAATATTATTTTGTCACAATATTGCTGTTTCAGCTAATTAAAACATTTTGTGTTTATTTTAAATTCCGAATTCACTTTATAAATGGATGGATCACCAATTGATTCCAAAACCAACCAAATTGTCTGATTTGCAATATTTATTAAACTGTAATTTTCAAATTATGAAAACTTTTTATATTCCAATCGGATAAATGAATTCACTAGCTGATTAACTACTCTGTGTCGGAATTAAACATTCACTGATATATGGTGATGATGTTGCTGCTAATAAAACCATATGCGAATGAACTTCTTTTTGGTGAGTCAGTTCGTTTGCTTCAAAACTGTATATTCCACGACCAAAATACAAAATACAAAAATATCTTTATTGTTGAAATGTACGAAAATAAGCAAATAGAATTTTACAACTCGCTGTTGTGTTGAGTGTATCGGAAATTCAAGAATTACAGAAAGTTGATTTGTCGTAGGTGGATATCCATATTTATATGGTTATGAAACGATAGTTATTCATTGGTAATGTTTTCTCTTTTATGGTTCTTTACCTGTATGCAACCCGTATACATTAAAACGGTGTGGTATTGTAGTGATACCTCTGAATTTATATTTATACACATTACATTCAACTACATGTGTTTTAATTAATATTAAAAGTACACAACATCTGTTATACGATTCTTTCCATTCAGTACACCCGAAATTCAATGAAAAGCAATAGACCAAAATATACAAGAAATTTTTTAACAATAAGCCAAGCATGTCACATACAGAATACAAAATAATTAGGTGTAAACCAAAAGGTTAATGGGAAACAACAATGACTTCATTCGTTTCTCTTGTTCATATCGTTTTTTTTTTATTTCATTCTTCATTCTGTATGGTTCTATTTGTTCCTCTCTTGAACTCTTATGCTAAACCAACAAAAAAAAAAGAACTTCTTAAAATAAACCATCGATTTATGACATTGATTAAGATTTCATATAAACGAGTACGGGAAGATGACAAAAATGCAATCATAATTTTAGAGGGTATGTGATAATTATTCTTACCAGGGATACTTTTCGATTTATCAGTAATAGCTTGTTAAATAAAATAGCAATATATTTATTGATTTTAAAAATAGAATACTGCCCGATTGTAATCCACTACCACTGTACTCTTAATGTGTTTCACTCAAATTAAATAACTTGACTACACTAAATTATGAATTTGAACAGTAATGTACTACATTTAAATTGGATTCTAATCAAATTCATTTCACAATTTGTAAACTATTTAGGGATTTAATGAATGAATTTGAAAAAAAATTAAAAATTATTAGAATTCTTCAAAAATTTGGCCCAATTTAAGTTTTACGTGTTTATTAAACTGATGCTGGGCCAACCTGTACTGATAAAATCAAGTAAACACTCAGAGATCAGACAACACTGGAAAGCACACAATTTTTGATCAGAAAAGTATTGAAGTATGTATTAGAGTGGCCCAAAATTTCCTTCTGTGTTAAGGAATTTTCCAATCAGAAATGTTTTGTTTTAGAACTTGGAAAATTACAAATATATTTGGACCAATTTTGTGATTTTTTGGCTGTCAACCGGGCTGTCGTAACGTAAGAAGTGTATTTGAAATTTTACTCCAATAATGTCAATTGAATCTCGTTCATACTTTAATTCATGACATTATTTCAGCTCTGGAATATGGTAAATAGAATAATTCCAATGAAGAGTTATTAATTAAGAGAAGCGGTGATTAATAATAGCAAAACACTAATACGTGTATCGACACTCGCGCCATTTTTTCGATTGTGGTCAATAGGAGAAACTTTTTTTTTGCAAATGTTTCAGGTCTTTGAATTCGCTTCGCAATTAGTAAGAATATAAACCAATTTGCTTGGAAAATTGAAAAACGGGCAAACTGGCGACCGCTTTTCGCATCATTCGATCGTAAAACAAATCAGAAGGATTATTTGAATACCGAACTTATCTTGAAGCATAGATATACTGAGATCAAATTTCCCTCAAGATCCAGCAGCAATTTCCAACGAACTTTTCTAATGGGATTAATCAATTCAATAATAACCAGATTCTGTTCATAATCTCCTGATGTTAAGTAAAATCTTGGATTTATCTATTTATTGATTTATTTCTCTTCTACAGTTTTATTTACTGTACCAAACGTCAGACGGATCTTATAATTTATGCGCAAACTTTCAGATGATCTTCAGATGTTTTAGAAAAGTTTATAATCAAAAAGAAAAAGAATAAAAACATAATGATCGTCGTTATTTCAAATGGAAGTATTTCTCTCACCATACGTGGGTTTATTCTATTAATTTTTTATTTCTTTTACATGAAAATTCTTTTTTTTTTCTTAATTCCATTCTAAATGAATAATGAATTCTACTCTATTGAAATGAAAGAAAAAAAAATTAAATAACAAGAAACGATCAGGTAACATCAATATGACGGTATATACATATGATATATAAAAACCGGGTAGAGGATTCAATTTAATTCCATTTACTGTCTTAATGTCGAAGATGAACCGCTGAACGTAACAAAAAAAAAAGTAAAACAAAGATACACAAACCAAGCAGTTTACATATATAAAAGCTTTGATCTTCTCATTATGAACCATCTATGCGATATCATCATCTGGATATCTCGATTCTCGTTCTTTTTTATGTTGTCATCCATCTACTTTATAACTCTATTCCTATATGCCATCACTGAGGATCTCTATCTACATCCTATTCGAAGCAAAAACATAACATTCAACTTGATATAAAATGAAACAAATTCAATGATAAATAAAGAAAAAGAAAAAACAACTGATCAAAACGCAATAAAAATCAACAAAATAAACTTTAATGCATCCAAAGAATAGCAACAAAATTAAAAATTAAATGGTTTGGTTCTTCAATTCACCGAGACTCTCTAATGTTGTCCATTATTTACATGATATTGCCAACATATTCTAGCAGTAACAAGATCCATCGAGGTTTCAATCCAAACCAGCCGGTTATCATAAAATTAAAACTCAACGTAATGGAAGAGTGAGATGGAAAATGATCGAGGGGGATCTAAAATCACCATATGAATGCAGTCCTTGCAGCTGGGCAATATCAACGAAAGAATAAGAAAACCCCACCAAACAACACGTTTAATGGTCATAAATTATACTTTGTTATATCCAACAAAGCTTATCTATAAACACCGAAAAGAGGTAAATACATTGCTGTTTGATTAAATAATTATTTATTTGTACAACATCACCGTTTTTTTTTTTCGCGGTTAGATACAAGTATTCTACATTCTTGTCGTACGATTAACACACAAAAAGGCAGTTTAAATTAAAAGTCCAAATTCAAAAGAAGAGAAGAACAACAGTAACAAACCGTTTAGGTGAGAATAAAACAATTGAATTTATTTTTTTTTTTTGAGTTACAAACACAAAATCATATTTTTATCTGTCTCTTGTTCAACGATATTGTAGATTTATATTTAAATACGCGATGTTCTTGGCTTGTTATTTAACTGCCAACCGGAGGTCTTTAATCATTGCGTAAATTGTAGAATAATTTCTGTTATTGTTGTTGTTGTTGTTGTATATTCTTTTAATTTTATTTTGTTGAATTTAAAAATTTCAATGGTAAAAATGAAGTTTAACAGAAAGCAATGAAAACACAAAAAAACACAAAAATCATCCACAAACTAGTTGTAAGTAAAGGGCAACTGAATATAGGCATTAAGTGTGTGTAAGCCATGGAATAGATAAACAACACTGTCGAGTTCTTTTTCTAGTAATAATATCTGTTGCTGGAATACCTGTTTTTCCAGCTGAAAATTTTATGTTTATCACGTTTAACCATTACCAATGGTGGGTTCTATAACAATTTCATCGTTGCTATTTCTTCTACATTATTTTGTTATTCGTACATTACATTTATTATCGTTAAATTGTACCTACAACAGCACATAAGTGATCATTACATATGAGCAAATAAAAATAAAATTACCAAAAGGCACATAAGAGTATCGTATTTTTAATTTGTTTTTAACATGAAATTGTAGTAAACAAAACTAGTTATAGGTACTCAGTTTTGGCCTATTCCATATTGATATGGATGAATATTGTTGATGTTTATTACCGCAATATTGTTGATCACTTGAAAATGAAATAAATAAATTTAATGTCCACTAAATGATGTTCAAGATCATACAATATCATCATGATCACATTGATTTGTAATCTTCTTTTCTATTTTTTCAAAAATGCATTCGATTCAATTAAAAAAAAAAAACTAATAAAAAGAAATGAAAATTGATTAGAAATGTAGAAATAATATCTCGTTGAATTAAAAATTCTGTTGGCCCAATTAAGTGAATATGTTTTGTTGTTAATACCCATCAATCAGTTGATAATATAAAATTGGGCCATTTTATATAGTCGTTGAAACATAAATAAAAATTGAATTAAAATGTATCGTAACTGTCGATCAGGTGAATGAAATGATTTAAATTACCTAAAATCAAATTAATGAATTTCAACAGAACTGAAATGAACTCAAAATTAATCAACAGAAAATACAACAACAATAAAAACTGGATGATTTGATAGCATTTCCCCACCGAATAGCAACAAAATCGTCGATTATAAAGTACTTTGAATAATACAGGTGATTAATATGTTGATTTTACCACCTACACATTGTATTCATTACAATTCAATCATTTTTAACTTATTTTTCTGTCAAAGGATCCTGTTCAACAACAATTCAAAATCATTAAACACTGACAGAGTATAATACCAAATTAATTGAATTAAAATCAATATTTAAAATGAATTTATAAAAATAAATTATTTGTGTTGTCGTTAATTATAAACCAATGAGTTATTTGGTGCGTTCACTTTATTTTCAATAATTTACCAAATCGAAACCAACAAAAAAAAAATAAAATAAAACTTAAAATAATAATAATAAAGTTGATCTAGTTTACCTGTACATAATTCACATTGTTACGTATAAGATTAACTTATAAACATATGCATATCATAAATGCCATTTTTATTACATGTAATTGTATTCAAAATGATATTATAATAATATCATAATCATAATAATAAACATACGAATACGAGTATTTTATTATAATGTTTACGGTGGCATGCATGACCTAGGTAACTGGGCAGTGATGCCTGCAGCCCAACACTTGAATTCTGCATTACTTAAATATAAAAATTGGCTTTTAATTTTTTTTCCATGTTTTAATCTCTATCCAACCAAAACACTGTTACTGAGTCCGATTTTGTTTTTATTTCATATTTTCGTAACTAAATACAATACTTTGTACACAGAGTCATATCGATTTAATCGTAAAATTGATCTTAATAAGCTAAAATATCGATCAATTAAATTTATCTTTAACGCAAAAGCCAAACTAAAATTTAATTTAAGAAAGAAACAAAAAACAAAAAAAAAAATTATGGGAATTAACGAAATAAAATTGTTTATTAAAAGCACTAAAATAACAAAAATTGAACAAAAAGTTATTTAAAATTCCACCCAAAGTACCTTAAAAATAATATGCAATCATACATAAGCAGTTAGTAGGCATATAATTGTAATTGACAAAGTGCCAAGGTGGTCAACAATTCATAAGTGAGACCGGTTCAACTTTTATTCCTTCAGTTCTTGCACTACAATTAGGTATCCCAAACAGATATCAAGACACCCGTCTCTATGTCTCTATCTCTTTCTCATTCACTTCACTTTTTTTTAAGTGGCTGCTGTATTAAAATCAAAATATAGCTCGTTTTACCACTCTTTTTCAGTGCCTAACAGTTTTACCATTATTTTTATTTGGTGTATCCATATAGAAAGAAAAACTTGAACCCACCACTGTTGCTGTTATACTTAATATAGCATAACTATATGAAAGAAAAAAAAAAAACTTCATTCGGGTGATCACATCATAGAAGCATGAATTTAATTTTGTGTCTCTATGGGGCGCGTTTTTCCAGCACCAAAACACTGTCTCCGGTTTTAGCCCAAATACACAAGATATTGGCCACCGTTCTTGTTACATGTAAGTGGCTACAAACGGCCACCAAAAGGAGATCCAAAGAATTAAACATAATCAACTAGCAATTTAGTGAACTGGAAATTCAACGGATAGTTTACCATAATAATGCTATAGACAAAATTCCAAACGCAATAAACCTTATTATGCTTAACACGAACAATTTTTTTTGTTTTTTTGTTTTTAATAATCCACCACAAAATACAAGAGAGTAATAACATAAAACATACCAACGAAATAAATAGTCAAATGAAACAGAAAAAAAATCACAAAAAACAAAAGTATCAGAGACTGACACCTCAGGCTCAACATCCAACTGATTAGCAGCATTGAAACGAAGACTGAAGGATATGTTTGGTATTTGTAATGTTTAAATTGCATTACATTCATATGATTTCATTTTTTATTTCTCTTAATATTTTATTCGCGGCCTTATCCATTGCTTGATGAAGTATATGTAATTCTCTTTATTTATTTGTGATATTCAAGCTTCAGTCTTGTTGTCCATTACCTATATAATATTAAATTTAATTTGTTAAAATGGCCAATATCAATATAGCAACATGAAGCAATTATAAGAATTATTATTTATTTTTTTCTGTAAGTTTTGTATTAAATTTTGTTTTCTTCACTCATTTACTACACTCATATAACATGATTAAGTGAATATAACAAAAATATGATAAAAAGTCTTAAAGAAAAAATACTTAATTAAACGGACACCAGCTAATTATTGAATTTAACAAACATAATTCATTATATTTTATAAAAAAGAAAAATAGCGAAACAGATACAACAACAAAATGATACTTTATTTTAAAGACCATGGCATCAAATATTTATGTAATATTCGATTTTTGTTTGTATTTAAAATTGTAATTATATTACATTATGACCAATTCACTTTGAATAGTTATTTTTTTTTTTATTATTATTATTATAATTCCATGAAAGTTGATTAAGATAGTATGTTTGGTAACGGTGCGCCATATTTAGTGGCCATAGATTTGCTGATGGCTATATAATGGGGAAGAGTATTTCTTAAATTCATGTTGTGAACAGAGATCATGGAGCATTTTAAATGGAAATAAAATCCCATCTTTTTCCATCTTTCACTACTTTGTTGTAATATTCATACTTGTAGTATGATCAGTTTTTTTCCCTTCTAGACATCATGCAACTGTTTGTATTCCATTCGATTCAATTAAAATAAAATTGTTAACTTTGATGGTTTCATAGAGGCAAACCGTGTTACATTATTCCAGTGAGGTGTACATTCACAAAAACAACAATCAAAACAGATTATTTCATTACAGGTAAACACAATCATATATAGTTGTCCCTATTTATTATGATATAATTCATTTGATTTGGGTCTTTGTATTTTACTTAAGATTACCAATTACACATACAATCTTCTTAGTTGTTTACCTGATTATTTGATTGTATTTGCTAGATTTATGAATGGTTATAGATCAGCTTTTCTTGTGTTTTTGTTTCATTAATATTAGACGAAAATACAAGTTGAATTTAATGTAAAAAAAAAAATTGAGTATAATGTTAATAGACTAAAACTTAATACTGTTAAGTGCAACAGGCGTAATATAACTGAATTAAATACTTTCATTTTCTGTTTGAAAGCTCAATTCCAGGTAGCACAAGGCATTTTTTTTATTATTAAATATAAAACAACAGTATAAAAAAATTTTTAAAAAATTATAAACATAAAAACCATAACAAATATTCAACATATCGAGGAATGTATATTATTATGAATTTTTTCTTCTGTTCGTTGTTTCAGTTACTGATTTTTTTTTTTTTAGTAAAGCTGTAAAACACAAAAAATAAAATAAAAAATCAAAAGATCTAAAATGCTAAAGCACACTGAAAAGTTGTTTGGTGGGTTTAATGTTCCTATTATACATAATCATAAAATATAAACCAAAATCTACCAATAATTTTTTTTTTTGTGGTTGTTGAATTTATTTTTGTGTTTTTTTTTTTTTTTTTAAAAATATTTCATATAAATAATGTCTTATATGTTAGCTTACCTCATGATGGAAATGATGAATTTATGATACAAGTAACATTAGAATAATCATTATTACTGTAATATATCTAATGTTATTAAAATATCAATGATTTGTGTAACAAATTTAATCTCAATTTTATTAATCCTTTTTGTGATAAACGTAAACATTTTTTATTTTTATCATCATAACTGGCGGCCTCAATGAAACTGAAAATTAACGATCCGGGTGAACACCTCAGGTACACAGTTAACTGTATTATGAATTTAAAAAAAATAAATAAAAAGTGTAACATACATTAAATAATCCGTTTCGGTTTTTTATGTATGAAAACCTCTCTCTTTCTTTCAATTTATAAACGCCAGTGATATTGTGCAATATGACATAAGATATTGATGTTTTATAATATGGTGATGAATTTATATCATGTAGCGTAATAAAAGACACTTAAAAATAAAACATTCTTGAACAAATGATAATTCTGCCTGGATCCAGATAACAAGAAGAACGAGAAAACAAAAAAGAATCACTTTTATTTTCACAAAAGCTCCGGTTTACCAAAAGATGAATCCGTGTCCGAATGAAGCACGCATTTATGCTTTTGTTTATTGGATATTGCTGAACAAGAAGATGATGTTGTTTTACGACGTCAATATGCGGACGTTAAGGTAACCTTTTGTGTTTTGCGTCTTTTTTTTTTTTTTATTATTTAAAACTACGATTCTTTGCAGTTATTCTTTTAGTTAATACGGATCACCTGTATGGAAATTGTCCATTTTTATATGTGACATATCTACGACCTACAAGTTCTTTAGTTTTTATTTTTTATTTTAGTTTTGCTTAATTTCATTAAATCAATTTTTGGAAAATAAAAAATGCAAAGTGAATTAATAAAACTAACAAAAAGAGTTTGAATAAAAATGCCTAAAATTCTTATTTATTTTATTTTAAAGTTTCATATGTGGTACCACCATTGATAATTTAACAAAGTAGATCGTGGCTTTAAATTGGTTACGATTAGATAAAGAAAACCAAAATAAAAAAAATTAAAATTGTATATTAAATTGAAACCAGAATACCTTGAAATTCATTTTGTGATTTGTGTCGTTGTGTTATGGTATTTATTATATTCATGTCTTTTTTGTTGTAGTAGATATTTATTTATGATGTTGACCAAAAAACTATGCGTTATATTCTTGTATGGGGACATAAACATTTCAAAAAAATAAAATTTAAAAAAAACTGCTGAAATTTAATTAATTCCAATCATTCAGTTTGATTTAACGACTAAAAAGCAGTACCTCTTTGAATGGATTAGTCAAATCGTTTTCCAATCATCTTCATTTAATTACGAATAAATTGCGATTTAATGATCAGTGAAATAACAAACAAGAAAAAAACTATAAAGAAACTAGAAGATCTTTTCTAAAAATCTAAATCAGATGATTCTTGTGTTATTTCATTCAATAGAAATTAATAAAAACCTCGTAATGCCAAAAGATTAATGAAGCTGATTTACCTGTCACAGATCAATTGAAATGATAATTTTAATTTGGTCTGAAAACAATTCGATATGAAAGAAATAAGTTTTCATACAAATGTTTTGTAACGTAATCTGAATAAAATTTGTGAAAATTATTGTTTACGGTTGAAATTTTCAATGGGAAAACCCTCGATAACCAAACAATTGTTTGTTTAATGACTATCGGCCACAATACTGTTTAGATGATTAATAATTACTTTAGTAAACTTCATCAAGTGATAATCAATCATTAACGCCACCTCTCAGGTGATTATTGACTGTTTATTCATATAAAAAGTCGTACACATATTGATTTTCTTTTTATTGTGAAATTTCGATTTCCTATTGTACTTTGTATTGGTAAATAGTATGGTGTAATCAAAAGCAATTAATTTTCATTGATAAAAGAAACGTACGACCAATGCCCTTACACCTAGACGACATATTGTATTAATCTCATTCTTACGTACCCTAGTGTTGATTAGAAAAGAATTTAAATTCTGTTGTTTTGTCTTTTTATGAAATTATTTTATTATTCCTCACCTATGACCTGGAACATACTCAATGACATTTTATCATAAATGAAATTTTAATGTTACACTGACTGTTATAATTTCCATCAGTATTACCTATTTTTTTGTTTGCTACTATTTATTATTAGTTTCTTTTTTTTTGTTTTATTGTTACTTTTTATACTGTACACGGTTTAAAACTGTGAACAATATAACATAAAATGTGACTTGATTAATTTAAAAATACAACATACAGGCGTAATGAAAAGTTTGAATACGTTTATGTGAAACTGATAAAACTGAAGGTTGTTCAATTATTGGAATCAATTATTGGACATAACAAAATGACATTTTCATTTGATGCTTTAATTAATGAATGTTGTTGAATAATTAACAACATATAAAACACAATATCTATACAGTGATGTTATACAATAATTTATTGTATTCAATGTGTGTATCTATTTTATTTTTTTTTGCTAAACGATTATTACGTGATACGTGCAAAATTAGAGTAGAAATTTTATTGTTTACGATGTATCCTCTACTAACGGAAATGATAACTAGATAAATGGGTACTTTGCATTTGATAATTTCTGGTCTCATGTGGTTAGCATATATGAAATTGTACATCAATCTATGTAGTAGGTGGAATTGGGAAGTGGGATACGAAACAATTCCTCAAATCATTTTATACCTTAGCATATACCTGAGCTGTTATGTTGATGAGTTATCAATTTTATAATGGAAGTTTTACTTTTTTTTTTTGGTTGTTTTTTTTTTCTATGTGATTTTTCATTTGCGTTTTTATCTATCTGTTTGTTGCTTACACCGTGAAAAATGATGGGTTGTTAGTTGTTACCGGTTGTTTTATATTTTGTTGTATTTTTTTTTCTTGTTTCTCATTTAAGCGGTGTACATTTATTACGCGTTTCACTATAATATTTAATTTTTATTTTCCAATCGTCGGAAGATTATTATTAATTTCCTGATAGCGATAACACAATACCACCTGGAGACTTGGTCTTGATGCCTGGAGCTGAAAATCAATTGATGAAGTTGTAAGTTTGTCAATCAAAAAATAATTTTTTTTTATTTTATATTTTGGCCTTCCGAAATAAATGATGAACAAACAAACATCTTGATTAACGGCTGAAAATTAACAAGCAATTATCAATTGATAACTAAGATAAATGGATTTTTTAAAGACTTTTTATTTGTATTTATGTGTTTTTTGTTTTGTTTTTTTTTTTTTTTATTGTAGATTTTTTTATTTTTTCATTGATTTCCAGGTAATTGTATGTAATAATGATTATAATGAATATCTTAAAAATTAAATTTTATTTAAAATATTAAATTAACTGATCTCTTTTTTATCGTTTTTTAAATGTATCTCACATCGTCTTTGTAATCATATAATAAAACTTAAGAATTTGATTTTTCATTTTATTTTATTTTTTATATTTAATATTACAATTAATAAACATAATTAATATTTTCTTGTATTTAATCAATTTTTTTTGTTTCCATTTAAACTCTGCTGCATTGTATTCAGTTAAATCACTTATTAATTAATAATTGTCACTTAAATTAATTGAAAATAAAAACATAATAAATCTTAATTTGTTTTATCATTTATCAATTATTACATTAATTCTTGAACTACATTACAATTTTATATTCCATAAAATTATTTATGTTTGTTTAGTTTAATTTTCATTCACTTTTATTTCTTTAATGTATAATTGTACATCACTCTGTGAGAGATGTATATTATTTATTTATATTTACATACATGCTAATTTCTTAGGACAATTACATCCACATTTAGATAAAGAATTCAATTTTTATTTAAAAAAAAAAAAAACTTAGTTTCATTGTATCTTCTCTTTTTTTTTTTAAATCTTTTAAAGGTAAACACCAGAATTTATTTAATAGATAATTATAATTCTGTCAAATTAATTTTCTTTGTTTAAAAAGGATGTTATTTCCCATTTAAATCATTTGAAGAAATGAATATTATAGAATCAATCAGATGGTTTAAATTTAGACAGAATGAATGAAATCTTATCAACAACAATGATTTTTAGAGAAAAATACTAAACATATAACCAGTTCGAATAACATGAAGAGAAAAAATTGTTTTTAATTTGTTTACAATTTCTAAATGGTACCACACTACTTGTTTTACTATAACATTCAATAAATATGTACATGAATCTAGTTAATTCTCAAATAAATTATAAATAGTTTATGGATTTTTCACAAAAAAAAAAAAATTGTTTTCGTTACATTTTGCATCTAAAACAGATGATTCATATAGAATTTTACATTAATTAGCAGTCAGTTATTATTAATATAATTTTTTCCTTTAGTATAACAATATTATTTCACAGTTAATGGGTATTTGAATGTATATTATGACTTTTACACGAAAATTTCTAGTTAAATGTTATTTTGTTATTCAATTTTGATGCGATGGGATAGAAAATCAATTACCCCTATATTCAATTAATCACTTTTCTTTAAATAAATGAATGATTATTAGTAATTTATGGGCATTGTTAGTTAATGGTATAATTTGTGGTTGTATAATGTTGACTTCTATCACAAAATCTGTTACTTTTTGTTTCTTTCTCGATATTTTCGTTATGAATAACGAAACAGATATTGTTAATTTCATGTCCACATAACGAGAATGTATGATTTTTTTTGGTATTTGAAACACGATTTTAATGAAATTGATGTACAATTAATATACTTTTGTTTCATCTAAGAAGAAAATCCATCATCATTTCATTAAGAAAAACATTCAAAAATCATTTACAAATTTCATATTCGTTAATTTTTAGTTTCTATGCACTTTCATGTATAATTTATAGTTTTAATATGTTACCATTTGTTTCCTAATAGCAAATTATTTCTTTTTTTATTTATTTATTTGATACTTTTATTTTTGGGGGGACTCTATTTATGTTACAAGAAAAAAAACTAGTTTCCATGTTGATAATTGGCATAATGGTAATGCATTTGGATATTATGAAAGTTCTCATCAGATATATATATAATTAATTTATTAGGTAAGTATATAATGGTTGATTATGTTTCACTTCTATGATTTTATTAATTTTTCATATGAATATTTTGCCTTTAAATTTATTATTTTTAAATAATTTTTATTATTCATTTCATGTATAAATTAATATTTTATCGTACACTTTACAAATTGTTTTCCAGAGCAAAAGACATACAGATTTATAGTTTTTATTTTACTTTTTTTCTTTTTTTTTTTAAATTTAGAAAGAGAGAAATAATATGTTTATATGATTTGAGGTATAAACGTTACATGATTACACATTTATGTTCGTTATTATTTAATAATAATTTAATCATATTCAATTCAATGGATCTCTCATCAATGTATATAATTTGCGTGTTTTTTTTTTCAAAGTTTCCATTCTTTGATTTAATTCATTCACAAAACAAACAAAAAAGTTATTTCCCTTGCAAATATTTTAAGAAAAGTATTTCATTCATAAAATGTAAAATTTACATTTATACGATGGGATGAATATTATTCAGAAATATTAATGTTATTTTTAAATTCAGTACAATTTCGTATTAACTGTATCATATAAACATTTCTTATTTTGATTTAAATTCAACATTCATTTACAAATTTATATTTTAACATTTTTTTTTTTATTTTAAAACGTAATCAAAGATTATGTAATCTATAGCAAAAGCCACACCGTTACATTCATAGTAAAACGTTTATCATTTAATCACGGTTAACTGAATAATCAAGTGTGTCAATTTAATAGTTAATTACTATCGAGAGCGTATTAAGAAAACAAGTAAATCACAAAATTGGAATAACATTATACGTATAATTATTAATTAAAAAAAAAAACAGAAAATGTATTACTAAAACTCATATAATCATTCGTTATATTTCTGTTTAAACGTTGTACAATAGAATGAATGTGAATGACGACCCACTCAAAGTACAATTTTTGCTACTTGCAAATGTTTCATTCTTAACTTCCATACTGTAAAAGAATCAGAGCATCAGTCCTGTATAAGTAATTTGAATATTTATACAAATGTGATACTCTTGATACAATCCAGGTAAACGAGGAAATCATAAAATGCACCTACGATCCCATTTGTGTATTTAGTATTACAATATCTCGGATTTACTTTCATTTTCTTCTGAATTTTTCATTCGAATAAGTAAAATTCCATATAAACCGACTATAATTATACTCATCATAATATCATCTAAAGAGTCATTGTAGCAAAATTATTTCTTTTCTTTTTCATCTCACTTTATCATTTATTGTAAATATACAATTTTTATTTATAAATTTTGTCTTATACATTTTATTTCAATTACATTTTAAAGAAACGACAAAATAAGAAACATAGAAATTAGATAATATTAGTTTTTACCTTTCTTTTACTTCACAATTTACATTTTGTTTGCTAATTTTATATTTTTATTTTTTTCTTTCTTTCATTTCTTTCATCTTTTACCATTTTGGTGATGGGGATAAGAGAAAGAAAGATCAGTATGGAGCAGAATAAAATATATATCGTTTGATATTATGTAACAGTGAATTGAATTAGCGAAAAAGAAAAAAAGAAAAAAAAAAAATACCAAAACGAAACATAATAAAATACATATGAAACCGCGCATTTGCGATACAGGAATATTATACCTCGGTTAGTTTATGTTATTTCCATCTACAAAGAAAATTATGTTTTCATGTACATTTCACATATGTAAGTGTATATTATATAGAGAAAAAAATATAGAAATACATTGTTAACAAATAATCATCTCTTGAAACAAGAAACAGTTTTGTATACGATAGCTAAAAAAGATATTCCAACGTGACGGGTACATTACTTGTTACTGTTCACTTTTACTTTTGTGTCATTTTAATGTTATTTTACTTCTATTTCTTTTTCTTTTTTTTTTTTTTTCATTTTAAAAATTCATCAGTGATGAATTCAGTATTTCTTTACTACATTCCTGAAGTCACAAGTTTTTTGTATTGTTACCATTTTTGATTAATCAAAACCGTAACCATAATATTTATTTATGGACCAAGTAAACAGGTGGGTGATGTTATTTAATTATAATAAAAAGTGTATACACAATAATCACGTTAGAATATTCTAGTGTATACAATGTAATTCATGTGAATTACCTCTTAATTGATTACCTGTTATGTCGCAATTCATTTATTGTTATTTATTTTACTTTTTTTATGGTTTAATACTTCTAAGCTTACACTTTATACTTATCAGATTTTGAATCTTTTTTTTTTTTTTGTTGAATTTTCCTCTTTTTCTTTTTTATAAAACTTAAATGGATTCAATGTACCGAAANTCTTTTATATAAAACTTAAATGGATTCAATGTACCGAAAAACATTTTCTTCGCAGTTTATGTATTTTTAATCTTTTTTATTGGATTTTTCAATAGTTTTACTTTTATTTTTTATTTTTTTTGGCACAACGATTTTTCCTTGGATTTTCTTCAATTACTTTCAATGTTTTTTTTTTTTTTTTTTGTCAAAGAATTTATTAAAAATCCAATTTATACAATTAATGTATGGCTTACATTATGAAAGATTTTATAAATTCTGTGTTATTTTGTTTCCTTTAATTCGAATTCTCTCACTAATAGTTATCCTCTCAATTACACTTTTGAACTACATGTAATAATAGATAAAAGTTGAACATTAATCAATTAATACTCACATTAATTCTGTGCGTTATTTTCATTCTGTGTTCTGAATTTTTTGATTTTATCCTTTTATTTTTTTTTTGTTTCTTTTCCATTTTTATATTTTAATGTAGTTCATTGTCTTATTTCTTATATTAATTACATAAAAATTAATAAGAAAAAAAAAGTAATAATAATCATTTAAAATACGTTCGTTATACATTTTGTTTTTCTTCTTTTTTATTCTCAATCAGTTACGTATAACATTGGGGTTGGTTTGTTACTAATTCTTCGTATTCTTCCATCTACAATCATTCCGAGATGATCTATATTATCAATTGATTAGGTGTGCTTCCACATGAATTCATTTTAAAAAATTGATTTTCAAACAAATTAATTAAATGTTTCTTATTTATGTATATAAAATAAAAAAATGAAATGAATTTTTATAATTCCAATTAATTGTTTTTATAATTTCACACTATGAGGTCGTTAACCATGTTGAGTTGCACGTACATAATGTTGTCACTGGTGTATAATAGATACCATTGTATATTAAACCGGGTGGTTGTGCCTGAATTTGAATCGTTGTTGATTGTTCGTTTGGTAATTGAATGGTGGCTGATTGTTGTGATTGGTTATGTGGCTGTAATTGTTGGGCGGCGGTACAATATTGATATTGTGTCTGTTGATGGAGTTGCTGTTGTTTTTGTTGTTCTTTATACATTACATCTAATGCCAATGATTCAATTAAATGTAATGTTTGTCTACGTTCATGGCTCATTAGGCATACAGTGGAATTTTCAACAACTTGCCGTAAATGCAATAGATATTGGTACTGTAACGGTTCTTCATCAATACCCCAAAAATGATTTTTTAAATATGCCTCCAATTTCAGCCGTTGCATATTTATATCAGGAAAATCAATAAAAAATCTCGAACACATATAACGTTCTAATTGTTTTATTCTGCTTTTATCTACCGGTTTATAGTTACGTACTAACAGATTACAATACTTGAGAAGTCCACCACCACGAATCTCCTCGGGCTGTCTGGTTGAGATCAATTTCATTTGTAAATGATATAGGGCTTCATGAAAATCACCGTATACAGATTCACCTACCACCGTTGGATAAAAATTCTCAGATATTGGTAATGTGGTACAGTCATAGAACAATAATAATGAATCCAAACGTATTTGGAATGAATCAACACTGAACTCAAATTGACGTCGCATACTATCAACGAATTTTAATTCAACATTTTTGTGGCCCGGTTGATTACCCAATGAAATTAAACTCCATCGATCACCATCATTATTGTTATTAACTTTTACCATTTTACCAACGTATGCCTCCTTTAAGGAGCACTGTGTTATACGACGTTTCGATACACCTTCAGGCAATAGATCACAAATTGCTGACAATACAGCTGATTTAACACGATCAAAATGACGATTTGAAATGAATTCTATACCAAATATTAAGTCTAAATCATTATATGGTTGCGGTTCAGATGCCAACACATGACTAGCCGCACCACCATTTAAACGGATATCCTTAACGGTCATACCGCCACCACCATTAGAAATATCTGTTTCTAAATTCTTCTTCACTAAATTTATTAAATCTCTTAAGTTAACTTCTAGCGTTGGAAAATTACCAATACCATGGATCGATATCTTTTCATTCATCACATTATTTAATTTTTCGCACTGTTCAAATGAGAGTACAGCAAGTCTTTGTTCACCATGATCCACATTCTCCAATGAACCATGATCCGATGTTGATGCAATTGAACTATTTGAGCTTGGTAGTGGTGGGGGTGTTTCAGTACCACCATCTGAATGAAATCCATCATCAACTTGATATGATTCCATTGTGATGCTGTTGATTATGCAAGTTGATCTTTGTTGTTGATCTTTTATCACCGTCTAATTGTGTTATTTTGTAAAAAATAACAAAATCGTTGATCCTTTTCACAATTGGCAATCAATTGAAAAATAACTATAAAAAGAAATTAAATAAAAGAAAAACGATTTTAATTAGATTCGCTATTGTCTTCTATGAGGTCAATAAAATCAAATGTGTTATCCTAATGATTTAAATTATAAATTGCATAAGTTCATCTTCAGTGTACCAATGAGTTTAATCAGCATTATCGAACATTAATAAGAAATAAAAAAATAAAAAAAGGAACAAAACAAATTAAATTGGAATGACAAGCGATCATGTAATTTTTGCAATCATTTAGTTTTGACATAATACCATTTATCTAAATTGAATTCCATAGATTTGTAACGAAATTAATCATTAATCATGACGAATTTTTATTGATACCAATCCGTTGGTAGAGAATAAAAGAGATTTTTCTTTAATTAGAAAAAATTGGAAATCACTGATTTGTCAGTTTATTATGTCCATTAAGTGTCGAATTTTTTTTTCGTTTTGTTAATACTCTCGTTTGTGTTATTTCATTATCGACACTTGGCATAAAAACCGATTTGAATATGATTGCCAGTTCAACACTGTTTCATATTAATACGAACTAATTTAATTTATTTGCGAAATATTTCCTTTTTTTTTGTGTTTTATTTTTTCTCTTTTATATTTTATTGCATTATCAACATTAAATATTTTGTCATTTAAAGCACATATTTAGCATAAATTGTATTCAATCATGACGTATTATATTGCACGAATTAAATGATAATAAAAAAAAAAACCAGCAAAATTTGTTTGTTGCTAAATAAATAAGATCGATAAACAACATCTAGTGATTATTCATTAAGTTAATTAATTTCCATTAATCTAGCCCACTTAATCAATATAAATGTTAAATGTTATACACCACACTGAACAATTGGTGAACAAATCAAAATTGAATTGAAATCATTTCTTATACTGTCAATATCAAAATTAATTTTTATTTAGTATTCAATCAAAATTGTCACTTTTATTATTCTTTCAATTTATATGTCCCTGAGCTATTCACCACTGCTTTTTTTTTATTTTCTTGCTACTTAATATTTAATGAGAAGGTACTCAATGATAAAATTTTACCGCTAAAAAAAAACAGTCGTTTTAACAGCACAACTGATGAAATGACAAAACTACGACCTTCTTTACTCAATATTTCCACCTATTTAATATGAAAACTGATGTGAATTCGCAAAATGGAAAAAACAAACGTTTCTTATCAAATTTAACTAACGAAACTTAATTATATTCTATGTTTTCTTACAATATCAACTGTCAGTTACCGCTTATGTACACGTAATTATCAAAATTCTATGAAATTTATATACGAAACGAAACTTTTTTCATTCTATTATCTTTATTGGCTTTATGCTGTGCGTTTAAATAATATAATTTGTGCTATATATAATATAACAATTGATTGATAAGAACAGTGGAACAGTATATCATCAAAACCACAGTGACCGGTATTAAATTGGTTTTCTTTTTTTTTCATAATTTCTTCAATTAAAATTTTTGCTGTTTTATTATTTCTTTTTAGTTACACAGTATACCATTTGAAATTAATTGATGATATTTACGTGTTAATTGAAAAATGGCAAAGGTCTAATCGAAAACATTAATTTTTGTCAAATTTTTTAATTACTTTTATTCGATTTGATACAATTTTTTTTTAAGGTTTTCATCTCAATGATGTTGCTATGTAAATGCTTTGGTATTCGATTATGTTTAATTATATCCCTTATTTATGGCTACTTAAATAACAAAACATTAATTACGATTTAATCGATGTTTATGCTTTCACAGTGTGTGATAATGAACAACATTATACTCATTTCTTTTGTTATTTTCTATTTATTTTGTTTCTTTTTTTGTTGCTTAATTTAACCCCAAAGTGTAACGTTTTTTTTTATGTGTCTTAAGGTGTCACATATACAATATTCTATTTATAACGATTATAATGTTTGACCTTCAGCATAGCATTACGGTATTTTTACACAATATAAGGTCCACCAAAAACAAATAAATAAATAATAATACCATTATCAGATATCAGTTGGTTATGTTATACATAGCACATAGTAACTCATACAAAAAACAAACGTAGATTTATATAATCAAATATATACAACTGATTGTATTTAGTGTCGCCACTTGCTCTTCATTGAATAAAATCAAATTAAATAATAATACAAATAAACAGAATAAAAAATACTATGCAAAACCATTGAAAATATCCGTTGGAAAATACATTGTGTGTGCCCATCGATTAAATTGAAACGAAATAAATTAAAAGGCATTTCAAGTATAAGGTTATTCAGCATACATACATTTCAGTGTATATCAAATATGAATTCTTTAATAATTGCAAATTGATTATGTCACGAATTATTCAGCAACGTAAACGAATAAATTATACAATTTGATATTGTTTGCTAAAAACACCAGAACGACTTAATTAATAAATTTGTTTTCTTCTTCTATTTTTCAATTAATACTGTTTGATCGTCATTTAAAGTGTTTTCCTCTCACTTATTTGTCATATTTTTAATAGTTTTTTTATGTTCAATTCAATTAGAAATCCATTACACGACTTATTTTCTTTTATTGTAAATTATTTGATCGCAAAGATCATCTAATCCTTTGTATTATTGGCAATGATCATTCAATTTAGCCAATTGGAATGTGAACTGTGCCTATTAAAATGTTTAAATATCATCCATTACACGATATGAGAGAGTGAATCGTCTATGAAGATCACCCTGACTTTAGAATTACAATTAAACATTTACCAAATCAACCTGAACACCATAAATATAAAAGTTAAATGTAAGTGATGCATTAAAATCAATCAATCTCGTGTTAAGTTTATACGTGTATCTCATAATTATTACGATTATTATTATTGGATACATTTAATATTCACCATATTTGACTACTTTATTCACTGTATTTATTTTGATTCGTGTTTGCCAATTATTTACGATCATATTAGCGCCAAATGAATAAAGAAAGAATTGTGTATTCAAAATAGTGTACCATACATAATTGTAATACAAACTTTGGTTGTTTTGCTATTTCTTTTATTATTAAGATTAGGTAATGACAGTTGAATTTTGTTTTTTTTTTTTTTTTTTTTGTTTTT